>JAANSP010000696.1:0-19094 GCA_036850745.1 Homidia socia | reverse complement strand
TATATTGCTTTCATTTTTTATTACAGTTATGTGGTATTAACGACCTCGGGGGGAATTATGGACCACGAGGAAGCCAGAAGGAAACATCTCGGAGGCAAAATTCTTGGATTTTTCTTCTAAGGAAAAAATTGTTTTATCACAACCAATTTGCTATAAAAATAAAATCTTGAAATCCAAATATTTGATTTGTTGAAGTTTTTAAACCATAACACGCATAATGAATTATTTAGAATATGAGTAGATCTTATATATCATATATATGCTAATAATACAGAAGCTATTTTTAAGAACAAAATGTTAGCCCGTTTGTGCTGTCAGTCTTGTGTATTGACGAATAATTTTAAACTGCTTAGCAATGCATGGTGTATGAATTTACCAAAGCTAGATAGGTATAGTTGTGGTGATGCAATTTAGGTCAAGTTTGAAAAGAAAAAAGTTAAGATGTAAATAGTAAGTGGCATTTTATGGGATCGAATTGCACGTTATATACACATGTTGCAAAAAAATCCATGTTTTATTCTTAGCTGAACAATGCTAGGCAGGGGTCAATTGTTATAAGTTATGACTGAGCGTAACTTTCATGCTAAAAAATTTGTGCAAACACCGCATACAATTCTAAATGTTCATCCATATTTAATGCACAATGCAGCGCTACAGTAGTGGTCCAAGCTCATGTAATAATAGGCATTTTTAATTCTGTCGGTGCTGCTACAAAAAAATTGTAAATCATTTTTATCAACATTTCACCCCCGCTTACCACCGTAATATTTCTTTGATCCAACGAAATGTGAGGCTGCTACAAGTGCTTACAGGATGAAGTGTTTCACAAATTCACACTACTTTACTAACTATCTGCAACAGTACATCTTAGAACGTAATTACTAGTTACGCAATCAACTACCTGAACTACCTTACAGAAGGAGTAGTAAAAAATGTATGGCAGCAGCAATAAAGTTCAACCAGAGCTCAGCCAGCACACACACAAACAATGAACTAAAACTCTCGACTCTGATACACTTTACCGAGTTTCTTTTCTTGACGTTTACCACAGGCACAGGACAGGAAAGACGAAAGAATCACAGAGTTGATAATCAAAAACCTGTTGCTGCTATTTGGTCACAAGGAAAAAAAATGTAATGTTTTTATGCATTATGCATGCATATACAGTGTTTTAGTTTCTTTCAAATGTTATGCCATCCTAAAAAGAAAAGAACGTACGCTGCGCTGATTGCATCGCTTGCTTTTTATGTTTCTTACTTGTATTGCATGTATGTACAGACAGATTACAGAAAATCATTTTTGCACCTGACTCAATTCAAAGTAGTACCTGACGGTCTTAAACACTAAAACGTCTTACCTGTTGCTTGTAGTTAGCTGCAAGCAGTCTCACAATCAGTGAGCGGAAATAACTCCAAACTCTGTTTGGTTCTTTAGAGAACATGCTGGAATTTGCTATACTGATTTCAGTATGTATTCGCATTTCACTGTTTACTGCTAATTATAAGATTTCTAACTAAAGTGGATTGGTATTTTTTGTAATGACTGCTCGTAGGAAGCAAGCTTTACTACTTGCGTAGCAAATCAGTTGAAAAGTTCTCACGATGTATAACTGAGTATTTCTTCACAACATTTTTTTGCGTATCACGTTCACAACGACCTCAGTTCCAAATTGGTATTGCATCTATCGGCATCATTATAAATATATCTCATCTCACAGAGCGCTGCAAGCCAACCACGTGAAATTGCTAGAATTTTCCTGATTGTGTTTTGCAAGATAAACGTAATTTAATAGTTGGTTGGCCCTTCTTTGTACCATCTTTGATATTTCAAAAATGGCGACTGCACCTGGAGGACTTCAAATGCTCTTTCAAAGGAAACGGGATTGACGGGGTTCAAAAAGTGTTTAAGCACTGGAGCAAGTCGACAAACTGTGAAATGAAGTTTTCGATATTTATTCCCGATTCTGGAAGACCCTCTGAAAAGTTCCATGCAATTATGTTCCTTGCAGGGGCATATTGTAACGAACAGGATTTCATTAATAGAAGCAACTTTCATGAGCATGCCAGCGAATTCAAGTTTGTGGTAGTGTGTCCAGACACGGGACCCAGTAAGTTTTTTTTAATATCTGAAGTAAGATTAAGCTTGAATTTTTCTGAGAGAAAACACCTCGAAATCGTGTTCTTTCTCTAAAAAAATCAAATAAACGCATTTCAGAGGTGGAGGTGGCTGGTGACAAAGATTCTCGCTGGTTGGGCCAATCCGCTGGATGGTATATTGACGCAGTGAAAGAGCCTTGGAGTAAGCATTATCGAATGTATTCGTATGTCTCAAAAGAATTGCCAGAGTTGGTGGTCAAGCATTTTCCTGTTCTTCCCAAGTTTGGAATCTGTGGTCACAGGTGAATGCTTTGTTAAAGAAAAAAATTAAACTTTCGTCGGTGTAATGGCGTTTCATAAAAATTCAGATTTCAGCCAAGACAAAAAAATGTTTTGTGTATCATTTTAGCATGGGAGGAAGTGGTGCTGCGGTTATCGGTCTAAGAAACCCGGAACGTTTCCAGTCCATCTCTTTGTTTGCTCCGAATTGCAATCCGATTTCTTGGGGGGCTGATCATGTTTTTGCTCCACTTTTGGGCAATGATACAAAGGAAACTTTGTGGATATTGTATGATTCTACTGAAGTTGCGAAAAGATATGACGGTCCATTTCGAAACATTCTTATAGACCAGGTATGAAAAAATTGCAGGGATAAGTACTTGTCCCTATTTTGAAAAAAATTGACCGCATTTAAACCATTTTAATTTCTCCCCAAAGGGATTGGAGGATGAGTATTATAAACGAACCAAAACTCTCAATCCTGAACGCCTGGCAGCTGCCGCAGAAGCTTAACCCCAAAGGGGTAAAAGTGATAAAAGTAAATCTACGTTTTCATCCAGGACTCGGACATTCGTATGATTTTGTTGAAAAGTTTTGGAGGTCTCATTTCCAGCATCATTCTCAGCAACTGGAGTTATCCGCTTTGTTTTAAACACTTTTGTCTATAATTTTTTTATCATCTATAAGTTGACTTAATCAACATTTAGGTACCAGTGTACCATGCACGGATAGTTATTACTCATGACGCAATTTATTTTGATCATGTTAATTAAAACCTGTTATTTTCAAAAGAAAAATTAAGGTGTGGGATTTGTCAAATTTAAATTTCTAAATACAAAGTTGGATTAATTTGTGAACAAAATAACTGGTTCATTTTAAAGTTGGATTAATTTGTGAACAAAATAACTGGTTTATTTATTATTTCAGGCTACTGTACACAGCTTTTTACATTGTCGCTATCAAGTTGATTTTTCTTTGATAGTTCACATGACGTGCATAGCTATAAATACATGCATTTTTAATGTGTCATATAGGTATACGGTTAATTATGAGATTTGTCTTTTGCACAGGCATTTGCAATCCCATCCTTGTATAGTTTCTTGAAAGATTTCGCAAAAAAGTCAAATTCTGGACAAAGGGTGGCATTTTCATTCCAGCAGCACAGCATGAGCTCAAATCTAAACACAATAGTTTCATAATTAGAAAACAAAATGCATTTTCAAAAAATGTTTGCATTAATTTTTGAGCTTACATTTCGACTGTTGCATACTGTGGAATATCAAATTCAAATTCTTCATCAAAAACGTCATTATGCATCTCGTTATTCCCCATAAAGTTGGCAATGGCCTTATTATCTGGACACTCTTGATCTCTAAGCGAAAAAATTTCCCAGACGACTCGTCCATAGTCCCAAATGTCTGTTCTTTTGGAAAAGTGTTCATAGTTGAAGTGGGGGACAGTCAACCAATTTTTTGATGTTTCCTCAACACTGTATTGCATCGACTCCTCCAATGGAGGGTATCCAATGTTTCCAATCTTAATTTTGAATTTTGAAGTGAGGTAAATGTTGGCAGTAGACAAGTTTCCGTGCATCACTCGATTCCTATGCAGAAAATTCATCCCTTCAGCAATTTGCCAGACCCAGGCTAAAAGTTCTCGGTGAGAAATTGCGTGTTGCTGCATGACGGCTTTGCTGTCTGATGACAAGTTTCCGTGCATCACTCGATTCCTATGCAGAAAATTCATCCCTTCAGCAATTTGCCAGACCCAGGCTAAAAGTTCTCGGTGAGAAATTGCGTGTTGCTGCATAACGGCTTTGCTTTCTGATTGTTCTTGCGAGTGAATGGAAATGCCACTTTTGGCTGTAAATAGTATCCCACTTTGATCCGATTTGAATTTGTCTTGTTTGGGTTCCTTCTTAAGAGTTCCGTCGGCATCATTTAAATCCCTTGTAAAAATGTCTAGAAAATTTCCGCGATTGAGATCAATAAAGTTGGCTAGGGTTCCCAGTTCACATATCCGATTTGGGTTCCTTCTTAAGAGTTCCTTCGGCATCATTTAAATCCTTTGTAAAAATATCTAGAAAATTTCCGCCATTGAGATCAATAAAGTTGGCTAGGGTTCCCAGTTCACAATACTCCAGCAAAACAAGGGCTTGACCTGAAGATAAATATAAATGATTCCATTCAGTATACAGTGCAATAATTTCACAAATTGAAATTTTCATGACACTAGGCTTTTTGACTTACGTTTATGCAACATTTTTCAGTATACAGTACAATAATTTCACAAATTGAAATTTTCATGTCACTAAGCTTTTTGACTTACGTTTATGCAACATTTTTGTATACGCTCCTTTGAGATTCACGATATTATCATGTAATTTAGGGAGGCTCGCCAAAATTTTTAATTCTGTTAAAATCTGTTCCAGCATGTAGCTATCATCAGCTCCTTCTACGTTTCCACTTTTAACAGCAACATTAGACCATTCCATAGTGAGATCATTGCGCACCTTCCCAGCATACAACATGCCAAAAGACCCGCTTTCAATTATTTCCGAGAAATCTTTGAAAGCAATAAAAAAGTTTGAGTAATCCTTAAATTCACCTAAAAATATTAATTTATTGGTAATTCTTTTGTTTGCCGTTTACCGACGGTAAAATGCTGACTGGATGTCTCCATCTTGTCATCATAAGGTACATAGTTTGTCCAGCTATTTACATTGTCTAGAACATGGCCTGAGGAGTGTTTACCGACGGTAAAATGCTGACTGGATGTCTCCATCTTGTCATCATAAGGTACATAGTTTGTCCAGCTATTTACATTGTCTAGAACATGACCTGAGGAGCATGTTGAAGGAGTAGATGTACCTCCATTAGCAAATCGCTTTTGTAAATCAGGAGAGCTTGACCCATGCTTTACTGGACGGTATCCTTCTTTGATTGCGCTTCCAGTGCTTTCACGTCTTTCCCCAGTTACATTTATCTCGATACCCTTAACGCAACTAGTGGCACCATCAAGCAAAGACTTGCTGCTTTCTGGCACCATAATACTGGAGCAAGGGGACGGAGGTGGAGCTGCTAGACCCTTTTTGAATTTATTGATAATTTCCAAGTCTTGAGGAGGTAGCCTCTCGTACAGCTTATCATGACGCTTTCTATCCGCCCACATGAGCCCTTTAACGACGAGAACTGCGATCAAGAAAAATGCGCCAGCCAGAGTACAACGCACCACTTTCATGAACGTGGAAGAGTTTGCTAGAAAAATGTGGCACCATCAAGCAGAGACTTGCTGCTTTCTGGCACCATAATACTGGAGCAAGGGGAAGGAGGTGGAGCTGCTAGACCCTTTTTGAATTTATTGATAATTTCCAAGTCTTGAGGAGGTAGCCTCTCGTACAGTTTATCATGACGCTTTCTATCCGCCCACATGAGCCCTTTAACGACGAGAACTGCGATTAAGAAAAACGCACCAGCCAGAGTACAACGCACCACTTTCATGAACGTGGAAGAGTTTGCTAGAAAAACAATGAGTATAAAATGAAACGACTATCATTTACGCTCAATATTTAAAAATATTATCTCTGAATTTTTTCGCGTTCATTAAATACCGTTATGAATCAGTTCAATCTCCCAAGTAGCATTTCCAAACTTGTTTTCCGCCTTACAACGCAACTTGCCGTAGAATGCATTGTTCAACTTTGGCAATTTCAGATCGACCCATGCCTCCTTTTCGTCATGAAGATTACTATTAGACTCAGTCCTGTCGTCACTTACGTCACCACGATCCTCGCTGGGATGAACGTCTCCACTTCCATACGTCAGACTATTAGTAACTATATAATGGGGAAAGTTGCCACCTTCGTACTGCCAAGTGACATTTGGCTTTGGGTTGCCCTTTGCTGCGCACCGTATAACCAGATTTGGCTGGTATTCCACTTCTGCAATGATATCAGGTATTGAAATGTCTTGCTCGTGGTGTTGTTTATCAGATGCATTTCTTGACACGTTATTTTCCTTGCCGCGTAGACCAATATTATCTGGATATAAAATCTCGAGTGATGATGATGTACTACCACCACCGCCGTCATAATTATTGTTATGCTCAGTCTCCATCTTATCACGATTGTTATCCACATTTTCAGTCAGCGCAGTCAATGTAGTTGCTCTATCACTAGCATCATCACTTGGATGATCCGCATGATTGTTTTTAACAGAAGCCAGTGCTGGAATTACGGGTTGATTACCAATAATATTATTATTATTGCTAGCATAATTGTTACTATTACGCTCAATCACAACGGCTACAGGTGCCCCAAGAACAATATTGGCTGGAAAGAAGTTAAGGATCCAGCCAATGCAAAAAAGCAAAATGGGGCGAGCCAGCATTGACCTGGCACATCCTGCCCCACAAGCAGTCCTGCTGCGTTGCATCTTGCCATTCAAGTGAAAAGAGTGTCGTTTGTGTGACAGGAACCTGGCTTTCCCCAAGGACCGAAAAATCCGTCAGTCTTCCCTTTCGTCTCAGTACTGGCAACTGAGTAGCCAACTGTGGATTTCTCGTATTTTTCTCCAGCTCGGAAAATTATTAAAGGAACTGTGTAAAAAATATATGTTATGTTTCTAAAATTAGATTTTTTTTCAGCTCAACTTTTTCTGCAAACACTTGTTACGTTTCTCATCAAGGTCAACACTTTTTAATGTACGCAAATGCGAATTTTCTAGAGGGAAAATGTGTACTTTTATGTTCCTTAGAAGACCTACAAGTACTCCATTGATGACTCAAATACTCAAAATAAGTACACGGAAAATATTCTCTGTGTTTTTGTTTTGACAGCTCTCGGGTCTTTTCGATCGATTTTCACTGCACGAGAAAATGTGGAGACTTTTTTTGCATGATATTATTATAAGGCTGTGAATGCTGTGATACTACTTATATTTTCATAGAATTATGCTTTTTCCGTAAAACACTTTTTCACACCGCGAGATAGTGAGGTTATATGGCACGGAATACAAGACTTGGTTCATATCAGCTCACAAATCACATCACTTTTCTGTCTGCTAATTTTCACCAGTTTACTGAGCAGACAATGAAAATAAACTTGCTGCAAATATTTTTTTGTTATGTCTGTGTGAACAACTTAACCTTTGTCACGTCACATGTGAAGGGGTAAATTTAGCAAAACTAAAAATTATAGTACAACCGAAAACATTATCATTCCTAATGGGTCAAGAAAAACCAACCTAGTTAGGTAGCGCGTTATAGCTATAATTGTCTTTGGCACACATTTCCCCAATTATTGCATTCCATTCGATTGTGATAATAATAATAATAATTGTATTAAACTAACCTTGGGAAAACTCGTTATTATAATCACCACAAAATCACTTTTAGTTGGTTGCACTATGAAATATTAATTTTTGAGTATGTAAAGATGCGTAGGTATTTTACTTTATTTTATTTCGTACAAACATTTTTTTTACAATTTTATGCTGTTTTTCTGATTTTGATTTGAATATTGCCTTTAATAATTCACTATTTTTGTAATTTATTCAATATGAAGGCCCGCCCACGTTTTAAATCTTATCGCAAAAAATATAACGATAGATAGATAACTGCACACTATGTAGCGTGGTTGTAGACTGTGTATGATTAGAGCTACACACTTTTCAAAAAAAGATGATGAAACGAAACTTGATAAACGTTTAGCAAGTAAACTAGCAGCACGATTGATAATTCAGAGTAGAATGAACTTGCTCATCGCAAAACTAATGGTTATTATGCTCATGTGCAGATATTATTGAAGAACCGACTAGTTTTTTTTAATGATAATGAATGATGATGCATCCTACATGAAATCATGCAAAACAACCTATTCTGGAACGTGCCGAGTTTGCAGGTGCAAGATTATACCATGCAGGCAGGCAGCTATGCGCATTAGAAAGTGAAAAATGAAAAAGTGCCAAGAAATGCAGGCATTCAAAAATCTATAGATAGACCCCAAATCCACCACCACCACCTACTTTAATGATCTTGTAAAAACATACCACATGCTTTAGTAGTATGATAACTACATATGAACCATGAGTTCTTTTAGTAGTACTTTTGTAAAAGTAACTGTCTGTGTAAATATATTTTGTTCATAATGCAGACTCATGATGACGAACATTTTTACTCAGACATTTTCTGCACCACTACGATGATGATGGCATTGCATTGATGCCGTTTTGTCGGCGCATTTACATTTGGAATGATAAGATGAAAGGATGTGAAAATGTAGATGGCAAAACAAAACGTTATTATTGCGTATGCATATATACAGATGAATTAACGCTGTGCAAGCAAAGGAAAAGCGAAAATAAAGAATAACTAGCGAGCGAGGTTTGCCAGAGTATCCAAAACCAATGTCATGTTTCACACTTCTTTGCGGTGGTGGCATCATATTCTTCTATGAGGATGTTGGACAGAATAATAGGAAGGTAAAGTAAAACTTTGGAAGAGAGAGGATAAGTGTGTACATGGCATAAAAAACGGATGACGATTGTCTGCAAAAGATGCCAATAACATTCTACATGCTACATATAATAATTATGTTTAACAAGAGATTTTCTTAATCAGCAAAAGTGTAAATTTAATATAGGCAGTTAGTTGTTCTTGCTAAGCTGCTAAAATTTGCTACACAGTTTTCACGATAGATTTTTATTTTTGATAGAAAAACTCACGTGTTAGCTAATTCTTTTGAATCGGCACAATTGACACAATTATTTAAATTATTCTAACGGTTTAAATTTTAGTACTTTAGTCATCATCAGTTATATATAGGAAGGTAAAGTAAAACTTTGGAAGAGAGAGGATAAGTGTGTACATGGCAAAAAAACGGATGACGATTGTCTGCAAAAGATGCCAATAACATTCTACATGCTACATATAATAATTATTTTTTAACAAGAGATTTTCGTAATTAGCAAAAGTGTAAATTTTGTATAGGCAGTTAGTTGTTCTTGCTAAGCTGCTAAAATTTGCTATACAGTTTTCATGATAGATTTTTTATTGTAAATCTCACGTGTTAGCTAATTCTTTTGAATCGGCACAATTGACACAATTATTCTAACGGTTTAAATTTTAGTACTTTAGTCATCAACAGTTATAAGTCATTACACTTTTTGTATCGGTGTGTGTATTTATGTACTATTTATAAAAAGAAATGAATGAATAGTGTGGATATTGTGTGGATGATGATGATGGAGATACAGTTAGCAGCATTACAAATTTATTTACGATGGAACCGGAGCCAGTTTTATTTGCCATAAAACCCATAATTACTTTTGTCATAATGCCAATTATTTTCATCATTTTCCTTACAAGCTTGATGATGATGGAGATACAGTAAGCAGCATTACAAATTTATTTACGATGGAACCGGAGCCACTTTTATTTGCCATAAAACCCATAATTACTTTTGTCATAATGCCAATTATTTTCTTCATTTTCCTTACAAGCTTACTGATAACTACAACTATTTCAATTGCGTCTTTTTCAATATTTACAAAGACTAGCAACGGCTGCAGTGGATTGTTTCATAGCTGGTAGAGGAAACACGTTCCACTACTGAACTATATATGAAATAAACATATTTACACGAAAAAGTTTAAAACGAAAACTAAAATTGAGTCATTATAATGCATTTTATACAATGATGATGTCAATGAGCAATTATCATCCAAACAAATACTTGTTATCAGTGTTGAAAATTCAATGAGTTGACCCAATCTATATGCATGCAAATATAAGTTTTCATGGAATATATGTACTTGTGACCACAATTCTATTTTTGCTGTCCAATTATTACTTTTGCATGTAAATGAAAAAAATGCTTGCAAACATCCTTGTTAGCTTTGTACAACCTGTTATCAAAAAATGTCATTGATGCATGTGTTATGTTAATTTTGATAGAGGGAGTGTGAAAGAACGATTTGGAATTACCCAGGTATGTTTTGTGTATTAGGAAATAGGAATGTACTATGTAGTCCAAATAATTTTATTTTCCGCTGTTGCATAAAATGAAATGAATCGGTAAAAAATGTGGAAAGATGATGCAAGACATTTTTCGTGGAAGTTGCTTGGCTAGAGATTACTTTTACGTTATTCTGTACGTTTACGTCGTAGCAAAGAAGCGTCATGTTGTAGTTCAGTTTATTATTATACCCATTATTATCTTTGGCGCAAATGCACATGTCGTGTGAGGAAACACGTTACAAATGGCGTACAGGATATTTGAATCGGTAAAAAATGTGAAAAGATGATGCAAGACATTTTTCGTGGAAGTTGCTTGGCTAGAGATTACTTACGTTATTCTGTACGTTTACGTCGTAGCAAAGAAGCGTCATGTTGTAGTTCTAGTTTATTATTATTATACTCATTATTATCTTTGGCGCAAATGTACATGTCGTGTGAGGAAACACGTTACAAATGGCCAACAGGATATTTCAATTCGTGAGTCACCACTACTTATCACCAGTTCAGATGAAGAACAAGTTTTGGACAATTTTTAAGAGAATTTTCCTCTTTAAATCTTGATGTTTTATTGGAACATAGGTGTTCTGGACAGGAATAAGTGAAAAGCAGTTATTACCTGATCACGCTGGAAGTTTATTCGCTGCAAGACAGGTTTCACCATACTTGGAAGGAAATATAGTTTTTACTAAAATCTTGTACTCTGCTACTTAGCTTTCTAGAAATTGATGTGTCCTAACACCCCACTAAACCAGCAGCTCACATAAACAGCTAAACCCAACTCTTCCAAACCTATCACTCACCTTTTGCCCTCTGCTATTAGAACCTTTATGATAAAATAACTAAATCCATAAACTAGCTTAAACTTTTATAACTTTTCATGGATTTTATTTGAATAGGCAAATCCCATATGCTACGAATTATCGGGTTACTCACCTCTCTATTGTTTTAACCTCGCTTGTTCCTCCACACTCCTCAAGTTATCTTGAGTATGATTAAAAAATGTCAACGTTCTTGGCTAAACCTATTTTTGCCAAAGTAATTTAACTTTTAACTGAAAACCAATGTTTGAATTGATTTATTAAATGTTCCTTTAAAAAGTGACGGGATTTTTGAACGATTACATATTACATACCATACATGTTACCAATGTGTAATTCACACTCAACCGGCAATGTTCGGCATGCGATTGAAAAAGACAATAAAACTGTCAAGCGTAGTTTGAGAGTGAAATCACTTTTCGAAGAAACAGAAGACGTTGACTTTTATTTTTTAGAGTACATACACGCCAAATTTTAATAGCCGAAAATAGCCTTCTCATTTCTAATAATATGCATACATAAACACGTGATAAAAATTCGTTTGCCAAATAAGTTTTTTTTTAGAGTACATACACGCCAAATGTTAATAGCCGAAAATAGCCTTCTCATTTCTAATAATATGCATACATAAACACGTGATAAAAATTCGTTTGCCAAATAAGTAATTTTTAAGTCCTACAACTAACAAAACTTGGTTTACTGTAAAAGAATGAGTCAAGTTAATCAAGTACTGTATTTATATACTAACGATAAGTACTGCTTTTATACTTGTTCTCCTGCAAAAAAGTTTGCAAAATTTTAACTTTATGATGCAAGCCATTTTCTATAAATTGGAATAGAATAGAAAAAGTTTTCGTCCGACCCAACTAACAGTATGCATTATGTTAATCATGATTTGCTGAAATCTTTCATTTTTGAAAACATTCAACAATAAAAAATACATCATCTATCTTTCCTCACGACTTACAATTTTCTTTTTCCTCTTTCTCTTCTATTTAATAGGTTTATTCGATAACATTCATATTGTTCATTTGGAACGTAAAAATGGTTCTATAAGTTATTAGTAGCTAGAAGTACTAATCTTTTCTGTCAGTTCTTCTGACTGAGGTGTAATCGAAAACAAAAACATTTTTAGGTAAATACTAAAACTAACATCTATTCACAAAATGCTTTAAATAATAAAATTATTTGCATTTTTTATTTTGCTTGGAAATTAGCCACTTTTATTTTTTTCCAATTTCATGAGCTGTCAGAGAAATCTTTCAGGTAAAATTTGAAAAAAATAGATTTTTGTTTGTTAATCTTGTTTCAGTACTTAAAAAAGACGTTTTCCACAATGAGGATGACATACTATTATGCATGTACAACAGTTTATTAGAAGGAACCACTGATAGATAATTACTCTCGTATATTTATTTATTTATGCGCATACATTGGATACAAAAAAGAACACCAAGAAATTGGAATGCCAAAACTATTCAAGTACAAATCTGAAGTGCAAGTGTTTGGTTTGTAAAATGAACATTTAGAGTATTTTTTGTTTCCCTGTATCTGGAGATATTCTCAGCAATTTTGTTTTACTTCTTCTGTTCTTCTTTCATTGTACCAAATCCATTTTCGCCCTTTGTTAAATCCCAATTATATTTTACACACAATGATCAAATAATTTATCATTATCATATCATGTATAATTAAAAAATGCATCCGAATGAGATTCAGATTCCAGAGGGAACAAAGAATTTGCTGCCAACTTTATGGCAAACGGCAATCTATAAAACAAAGAACACGACTATGGCCGGGCCATGTTTCCGTTTATGCATGATTGGCAGCAATTATGGACCCGGCAAGTCATCTTTTTGCAATTATTCGTACAGTAATTAGGTATATTTAAGATGTAGATGACCTTGACCATGTAGTCAGCAAAATGTGAGTTCTTTGCACTACCAATGCATAAAGTTAGTGCTATAACATCATGTACTTACAACCGCTCATCAAGGCTTTTAGTCAATTATTTGTACCGCGGAATTGGCTGGACTAATCAACGAATGGATTCTGCCAAAATGATTTCTCTAATATCGACCTTTTTACAAACATGAACTGAAACCAGAGAACATCATATTCGGTACATAATATTATTTATTTAATATGCATTCCACAAGGTATGCATTCAATGTCAAGAAGCCGAGCGTAAATTCAACACGGTGGAAGGTGGAGATTACTTACAGAGCATAATAGCAACACTCATTTTTCATCATGGTCTTGCAAAAATGAGAACATGTGCCGTTCTAATGGTGCTTAGGTTAGGAAATATTTTAGGCCCTAGATATTGCTAGAAGTAAAATATTAAAAGAGGTGATGAAAGAAAACCAGCAAAGATCAAACTTAATTACAAGGTATAAGGTATCTCCATGTGTTAATATTTAACTTATCTTTGAGATCTTGTGCAGTACTCGTCAGTACTTATCGATCGGATATCATAATTATACCTTATCTCGAGTCTTGAGAAATTAAAGCTGTTGTGTGTGGCTTCTGTATTAAAACATTCATGTTCAAGTATAGTCTGCCCCATTATCGGCTATCATTTTTGCAAAATATTTTTCATAACACACAACCCTTTTTGGTTTTAATGACTAGTTAAGGGATTGCATACATAATGTTTACATGATAAGAATGCGTAAAAAAGTGTGTGTGTGTTTTAAGATCCCACTTCACCGGCTGTGCATAGACCACGTGAAAAAGGATTTCGGAAACAGCATAATCTGCAACATGGAGTTTGAAACAAATATTGCTGTTATCTGCACTGAGGACTGAGATCCGGCATTTTGCCTTCGGAGGAAGAACCTAATTGATAATGTGCCAGCTACTTGTCTCAAAACCCAGATAGCTATTAGTACGGGAAAATTTGCTAAATATATAAATGCACACACCTCTTGCCCAGCTTATTGAAATGTAAATGAAAGCTTGCTCATTAAAGTAAAATAATATCGAGGCACTAATTTGTTGCTCGTAACGTAAGATTTCCTTTACATTTCGGACATCACGTGGAAAAGGATTTCGGAAAAAGCATAATCTACAACATGGAGTTTGAAACAAATATTGCTGTTATCTGCACTGAGGACTGTGATCCCGCATTTTGCCTTCGGAGGAAGAACCTAATTGATAATGTGCCAGCTACTTGTCTCAAAACCCAGATAGCTATTAGTATGGAAAAATTTGCTAATATATAAATGTACACACCTCTTGCCCAGCTTATTGAAATGTAAATGAAAACTTGCTCATTAAAGTAAAATAATATTGAGGCACTAATTTGTTGCTCGTAACGTAAGATTTCCTTTACATTTCGGACAAACGTGATAAATCGCTTTCCTTTTTCATTAATTTGTACAAAACAAATAAAACATTCAATTCATTATATAATTCAATCAAAGGGATATAGTAGGTATCTATTCTTTTGGTATTTATCTACTTTTACATTGATGTGCTCTTATGATTAACTATTGCGGAAGGAGAGTGTGTCTATTTTTCTTTTAAAACATATTCTATTCATCAATATTTTAAGCCCGTTTCAATCACTTTCATAGCTTATAGTGTTTTTAATTTTAAATAATTTGGCTGAAAAACTGCTTTATTTTTTAGCTTCGTAAAATATTGTAGAAATTTTTTAGAGCTGAGATGCTGATTAATGAACTATTTTGATTAAATTGCATTGCATAGGTAATACAAAGATCACACTACAACAATGCACTTGTGACTTGTGTCATTCAGTCATGTAGCAATTAAATACGAGTTAATTCACCTTCACATCATATTGTTGAATATTAATCCTCCAAATACGTGCTAGGAAGCAACACTGTTCGTATACTGTTATCTTTGGTAGATACGATTACCTAACTTATCAGCAGCATGACTTTTTATTAACATCATGTATAAGATTGAAATGCATAACATCAAGCGTAAAAAGAAACGTTTTTAGTATATGGTGCACAACAGCACTTTGTAAGCCAGCCTTATTTAATCTTTTGTGTTAATCTCATTGTAAAGTTTACTGTTTATACAATTAAACGTACTAATGATAATCAGAAAATGTCTTATGCCTACACCATGATCGTATTATTCCCTGCTTAACATCTTATTATGATAGCTCATTTTTATGCCTAAAAATTTGCTCAAATGTTCGCAATATTGGCATTGGCTAAAATGTGGAAACGCTCAGTTCGTCTCTTTTTTATTACTGCAAAAGTACCAAAATATAAGCAATAGTTTTTCCAAATTTCATTTGATTTAAGCTAGGCAAATACGCAAAGAATATTTTTCAATAGGGTAGAGAAATCATATATTTTACGGTTTGAAATGACAGGCAACCAAAGGCATTACTTGCCGTTTAGTTTTGCAATATGCCTGTCACTCGTTCACGCAGCAATTTGCTACATTCCCTTTCATCCACGCATTTTCATACGTCCTCTCCCAGAAAATCAGCTACATCTTTACAATAATAACAATATTGACGTAAATAACAATAATGTCAACATTGGCTTTAACAGCAACAACAACATTAGAAATGTTAATCAAATCGAAGATGACAGTCAAGCCGAGTTTTTTGATTTGTCTTATACGTTCGATAACGACACAATTTTTTATCCCGGTCAGCGTTTTGATTTTCATCATTATCAAGATATTGGACCTACCATTAACCGTACGGTAATAGGGAATTATCCATTTTCGTAAGTTGTATTTTTATAAGTTTAAAACAACACGGGACCTTTGCCCTTATAACTTTCCAAATACGAAGCAATAATTTTATATTGTTTGAATTTGAATGCTTTCCAGGTACGCTTCTTGGTCTTTTTGCATGGCCGAACATGGTGGCACACACATTGACGCTCCATTCCATTTCAACAGATTTGGCTGGCGTCTCAACGAAATCCCCTTGAAACGACTTGTTGATGTTCCAACTAGTGTGATTGACGTTGAGCATCATGTTTTTGCCAGAAAAAACCCTGACCAATTCCTTCTTCACGTTGAGCACATTTCCGAACACGAAAAATTGTACGGTCCAATTCGTAAAGGATCACTTGTTTTTGTTCGTTTTGGTTGGGCGCGATTCTGGAATGATAAATTACGTTACTCTGGATGGAATAATGAAACTATGGGACAGGAACCCACCTTGAATTTTCCAGGAGTTTCTGGACAGGCTGCAACCTGGCTTTTGAGAGAATCGGCAAATTATTGGCGTTGGAACGGACACCATGTCCACTGATATTGGAAATCATGGGGTAAGTTGGAACTGAGATGGGTACCAGAAAATATTTGAAAAAAATTGGATGTAGTTATGTATTTACAACATTTATATATATTATAATTTTCTACTTAGGGTACTCTGCCAGCTCACATTATACTACTTGAAGCACAAGCGTATATTCTTGAAAACGTCGCAAATCTGGACAATTTGGTGACAAGAACTAGATCCAAGTTGAGCTATCCGAATGGCTGTAATCTGCGATCGTTTGTCCTACCAATAAAAACACGAGGAACGGGAGGACCAACTAGAATACTCGCATATTGCAGGACTTGGTGACGCCATCCTGTGAGCAACTCATTCTAATTTATGTAACTTTTAAAATCTACAATAGGTTTAATTAGTTTAATAAAGCATGAAAACTGAGCCAAAAATATCTTAAAATTTGTGACCGTAATGCACCGCCTTTTTCTGGCCAAACTGCAGTGTATTTAATCAATCACTTGTTAAGGTAGACTTGGCTAATAAATATAATATTTTTTTATCAAAGTTGTTACAATTTCATTGCTCATTTATTGCTTCTATTTTTTGTCAAGCACTAAAAGCCCTAGCCAATATTAAATTAACATGCAGTCTGTTGGAGCTAAATAATTTTACAAAAAAGACAGGGATTCGCAAACCTAGTTGCAAATGCATTAAAACTGTACCGTATTTAAGAATGAAATTCACGCACACTTTTGCACTAGATACGCCTTCATATTTTTTTGTGCAAATTGTCATTTTGTAATGAATTATTTAGGCGTGTTCCAACTCATATTTGCGAAACTTTGTGACTTTTTGTATGACTGAAGGCGTCGTGACGAAAGGGTCAGCAGTTTTTAGTTACGTTACATGTGCATTCAATTGAGGAAATGACAACCAGAACAAAAACATAAAAAGGTTTAATGACTTGAACTTGATGAATGATGACAATTGTGTTTACGTGCAATATGATTTTTAAATGGAACGATTTGTACAATTTGTACAATACGTTTAAGCAAATGGTTGCCTTTTTTATACTTTTGCCAAAAAGTATTTTTTATGTAAATCATAAATATCATGTCGTGCATTGCTTTGTAAGTAGTGTAAGTTTCATGAAAATACATAGTTTTTCCACGTTTTTAAAATGTGACACTTTACTATTGTCTATTAGCTAATGTTTTAAAGCCAATCAGCATATCGTATATCATATTGCATATAGTGCAATCTAAATATCAGTTTATTTTATTCTCCACAAAGACAGAAGTAGATATATTTTTGCTTCTATTATTGATTATCTCATTCTCAGTCCAGTTTTTTCTTGGCCTGTGCTTTACACGACTTACAGTTACCAAAAGGATGTACATATTCTCTGCAAAGTAACGTTTTTAGACAGTTGTTGTAAAACTTTTTTTATTCCTTATGAATGGATGCATGTAAAGTAGATGGAGAGCCTTCCACGGACATAATACCTAGAAGTGATATGGTATTATTTTGGTATAGGTATGTAGTTGTAGTTTATAGGTAATAATGATAAAATTAAAAACAATCATATCCTATTAACCTTTAGTATAAAAGGGTTAGAAAAGCTGAAATCAGTATTGCAATCATCTATTTGCTCCCTTGATCAACACATTCAACTAAAACATTTTGTTTTTACACAAAAACCAACCAACTCTACCAACATGAAATTCGTAAGTCATTTCTTGCAAATTTATTTAATGATTTCTGAAATTTGTTTTTATCAGCGTTTCTTGCAATTTCTTTAGCTTGTTGCTCTTGCTCTTTTCGCCTTGATCGCTGTTGCCGCAGCAGTCTTCCCAGCCGTTCCAGCTGGAGTTGTTCCAGTGGGATATGCTGGTGGCCCAGCCGCCGTCATCGGTAAAAATCAACATCTTTTTTAATTAAAAAAATTATCAGAGAAGAAACGTAACAGAGCATTTAAAAATTGCATTATTTTTTGTAGCACCAGGAGTTGTTCGTCAATACCACGGAGCTCCACTCATCAACGGATTCTACGCTGGATTGGTTGCCTAAATTGGCAAATAGTTACATTAAAATGTACATGATTTTACTGAGTAATTGTAGGATAAAAGTAATGTTCATAATGATCATGTAGGATATTATGTTGATAATTTGTTAGAATGAAAGTTAATGCACTGACGCTTATACGCTTGTAAAATGATTTTTGTCTGTACAGATAATAAATTATAACAGAATTTTATACCATAATACTTGACCAACATGGAATTTGCATACCAAAACATGCATTAATATCAGATCCTAATATTGCAAATATTAATATCTAACAAGAAAAATTTGCCACATTTAGAGCAATATGCTTCAAGAATGCAAAAGGAATAAAAATTTTCATTGTTCAGTAAGTTTCTTCTGTGACATGCAATGCTAGAATTCTCAGATATGATACTTTCTATGCTACGGTCTAAGTTCATTGTTGACACATGAAAATCTCAAAAGAAATGCTAGTAAATACAAATTTCCATGTACAGTCTTCATAACAGAATGTCTTATTAACTTTTATTACTCTAACAGATACCTATACATATGAATTTTGAAACATTTTGGGAAAAATCACCCTAGTGTAGAGCGGTTTCTCTAATAAATAGTTCT
>JAANSP010000695.1:0-19108 GCA_036850745.1 Homidia socia | reverse complement strand
TATAACCTGTAATAATAACCTGCTGAAAGGTTTTAGTTATGAGCATGTACCTTAAAACTACACGCAAATCGCATAGTGTCAATAAATAGAATTTTTCACACAATGCTGATGGTGGTAAATGCATTGAAGGCACGATTGCGATCCAGACGGACAGAGAGGTGAGGAGACCTTACTGAGGACACATAAACAGAATTCTTCTGCAGCCTCATGAGCTCCTCTGCATTATACCAATTATTCTGGCAAGTATGTATATATGACACGAATGAGAAACATTGTAAAAGCCTGTTTTACTTTTCAAAGTAATAATAATCAACAAGAAGCACAGGTAACTTGCATAAAACCTGCATAATAAATACATAAATGCATCTATCCGTTTTTCTATACAAATTAAGAAACAAAAGTAGTAGTACAGTGGTAGTTGAGTTTTGACTGACACAGGTAGACATAATGTACCTACGCATTAACAAACAACCTCAGAAAAATTCCCGTTTAAGTAAACAAGGAAATATTTGGGGAGAGAAGGGACCATCTTGATGAAGATGGTATTAATCCGAAACGTTAAAGTTGAGCGTAAACTCTTCTAGAGAATCCAATAATAATGCAGTATATAAGGTACTGCTGCTGGTATACTGAACAATAAATTCATCAGCAAGTATAAACACTATATGTACTTGTACTTCGGCATGTGGATAAATTTACGTGAGATTAGGGTTTCTAAATGGTACGCAGTGGAGAATTTAAGGGTTTCCAATTTTTTTCTGTTCCTCTTTGAGTGTATTTATATTATAATGTTGTGTGATATTTACCTGCAAATGAGTGAGATGAAAAACAGGTACATTTCAGCTGGTTCTTTCCTATATTTTCCTTTAAAAGTAGCCTCGTTTAACTAAAGCTAGAAAGAGAGAAGAGAGAAAAGACAGATCTTTTAAGAAGAAAAAAATTTAATGACTTTTTCCTCTTCTTCTTCTCTACGTTTCATTCGTCTTGTATTCCCTTTAAGCAGGCAAAACAACTTACAACTAATACGCACACACACATCGTTTTCCCTTGATAATATATATTTTTACTTCCAAGAAGTCGTACATTTTTTTAGCATTATGATTTTTCGACAATTTAATTGTTTTAAAAAATCTCCTCTTTTATTAATGCTTCGTCTAGACTCACTCCCATGTATAATTTTCTTTAAAAAATTAGAGTCCTCTTGTTGCTCAACGATTATTATTGGGTTGAGAAAATAGTAAGATGTGAAGATAATTATTAAAAAAATGGATGAATGCTGTTTGTTGGTGGTGGTTCATGATAGTAATAAATGGCTGAATGCAATCATACAAAGTTAAGAGATCCTACAAAATGTGATAATAAGCAGGTAACTATAAACGACAAATTGAGTAGGGGAGGGAATCCTTCTTTTTTGCAACGATACCGTTCATTTATTGCTTAAGTAATTGGCCAATTATATATGGAGAGGGTCCCTTTGTGCCATTACTGTTTTCCGACTGACGACGCTTCCAAAGAAGAACTGAAAGACAAGCCGTTGTTGTTCTTGTTGTTGTGTGAAGGCAACTCAAGATTGACTTTTTGTGCATCTCAATATAGCGTCGAGGATGAATGACTGCAAGGAATGGAAACCATTAGAATTGCAAATGTTGTAGTTGTGCCGCAGTTGAAGAAGTTGTTGAAAGCCATCTTCTCCTTTAACATAGAAATATATGTTTACCTATTTACCTATGTAGATATATGGGATGTACAAGTACGCATGCTTATACATATATACTTATACATCACACAATATATTGGAACGGTGATTTTTGGCAATGCTGCGCTATAGAGCAAGCAAAAACACAATAGCACCTCACTCATTGAATGAATCCAAATATGCCATTGTTATTATAGGTCGGGTGATGATGACGCGATGGGTGAAAATTTACTTAGGAACAAGCAGTAGTAAAATCCGATAACAACTTTTTCATGGAATCTAAACTTACACCTTCATGACATTTGTCTCTCTCTCTCTGTCTCTCTACTACAACTTCTGCGTATTAGTACCTCGTACTTATCTCATGTATATCTATTATCAAAACAAAAAACCAAGACATACACATTTCCTCCTTTAAAAAGACTCGTGCAAAGAACGCAAATATTTATACCATAACATTTACTTGTGAGAGGTGTTTTTTCGATAATATGTGCATAGTCCCATGTATCATGTCACTACTAATATTACGCCGCATATCTGATTTTTTTTAAAAAAAGTAGCTGCCTAGATAAATGGTCAAGAAGAGCGGTTCTGGTCGTTCAGGGTGTAATGTACTGTGTATAAGATATTATTACTCTCTCTCTCTTTCTCTCTCTCTCTAGTAATCCCATCATCTTTTGGTTGCCCGCACCATCATCACTGCCAACACCACCGCCGAGGAATATCAGAGAGGATGGTGACCTTGAAGCTTAAGTGTAACTCATCATCATCGATGACGACAGACAGACCACCAATAGATAAATTAGAATTTCTATGAGTGAGAAGCTCTCTCTCTCTCTTTATAAAAACATGTACATTTTATATGAGACTGTCATGTCTTGAGAGAGAAGAACAAGACGAAAAAAATGTTTATGCAGTCAACATTAACACTTCAAAAAAGAAAACGGGAAATCCAGTTTTTCTCATTTGTCATAACAATGCACTTTGTTTTGTGGAGGTAGGGCAAACATTTCTTGTTCTGTGCGGATTCATTCCAATCACTTTTACACTTGTATATAATATTCCTTTGTGTGTAGCTTTTACTAAATTTATGTAGAATACATCGATGCCCGATGCACACATCAAAATAACATTAATAATAAAAATACATCTTATATGTATGTACTTTACTTGTGTTTTGTGTGCTGAAAAGATGACTGCAACAACTACACGGCTGTAATATAACATCCCTCAACTTGTACCAACTTGCTAATAATATCCATTTTCTAGAGATGTTAAAGATTTCATATGAAATCTAGACTTGCATGCAGTGAAACAGATATTACAATACACATTGAATCAAGGTGTTGTTGTTAACATTTCAGCATTTCAGCTCAGCAAGTGTCAGGTGAGACAGAGGAAGAAGTTGTATAATAATAATGCGAGCTTGCATGTCTTCAAAGATCATAAAAATTATTTAGATACTTTCGTGTATGAATCCTTCTTTTCTGAGGAACAAAAGGACAACTTCCAGTGTTGCTGTTGCATGAATGGTGCTGTGCTGTGATGAGCAAAGTAGAATAATATCTACATCTTATAACAGGCAATCAGAATTAGTATGTAGTTTTTGTTAACAAGATGACTTATGTGCACATTGACCGACACATGTATTTTTTCTGACAAAAGGACGTAACACTTAAGCATTGCTTAGCGTGCGTAGCGCAAGTAACTGCTGAATATCATCACCGTAATCTAAAGATACAAATGCTCTCTTTTGATTTTCACTCGGACATGCTTACAGCTTAGCGATTTCAATTTTCAATCGCTCGCTATCAAATTTTATGCTCAACACAATGCATTCATTTGCATTTTGTATACGTCGCAGTTGTCAAAATTTCATGTGCTTCTCTGAAATGTCTCTGCATTCTTCAGTGATTGGAGATTGGATTGCAGTTATACCCATAATAAAAGTTAATTTAATTATTAAAAAATTGGTTTGATTCAAACTGCAAAGGTGACCATGACCATGAATGGCACAAATAAAAAATTGTGAGATCACATAACGTTGGTTTTTAACCTCTTCTTCTGTAACAAATTTGTCAATTAAAACTGCCACCATGTAGATTTACGTACACAGCATTGGATCGTGACTGTGAGTTTGAACGTTGAATTTGCATCTAATTTTTTCCATGACACTTGGGAAACGGGTGTAATTGCAAAAAAATGTCATAGGAGTAGAAACAAATCTATGCCTAGGGTATGGCATTCCCATTCCTTATTGCATTCCCTTAAGATTCCCATTCCAGCGGAAATAGCATTCTCTTTGTAAAAAATATGACACATTAATGTCAGTCATTTCATTCAAACCAGCATGTCTAAATATGCGCATCATCGCATCACCTTGAGAATCTCATTTGGAAAGGCTACAGGGGATTTCAATTGTCTTTCTTGTCCTTTTTCCACGAAGCGAGAAGCAGGAAGTAAAAGTTGTAAAATGTGTGAAATAGGCAATGCAGGCGCAAGGTGCAACAATAAGTTACACACAAGACCTAGCTTTACACAAAACAGTTAACCTGGTGCTACATGGAATGGCTTCAACGCACAAAAATATTTAACAACGGCAGCGCTGTTGCATTGATTGTCGTGTACTTGACTTTTCATTTGGTAATTTTATGGTATGATAATTTTATACCAAGTATTAACTTTCATTTCCTACCTGAAGCAGTAGTGGCAAAGCTAAAAAGGAACTGTGCTATGTTAAACTTTCATTTCCTACCTGAAGCAGTAGTGGCAAAGCTAAAAAGGAACTGTGCTATGGTGCATAATATATAAAATCTAATAAACCTCCTCGTTATCACCATTAAATTGTAAGCGGTTCTCTTATCTTTAGCCAATCTCTCTATACATCAAAATGTTTTTTTCTTCTAGTTTTGTAGAACTGCAATGCCCCTACCATCATCATATCTTCATCATCAGAACAGTTGATATGTTTAAAACGATTCAAGTGATTACCTACAATTAGACTATTCGTCTTTGTCAACAGCGCAGAATTTTTTTTTAAATTTCATTATTATTATCTATCTGCACCTTGGAGTCAACATGTCAGTAATGCTTGGAAACGCATATATTTTTATTATGATAGTATGATGCTTTTTTATTCTCGAGCAGATTAAACATTAGCACACGCTTTTTTTATTTACGAGCGTACANATTTTTATTATGATAGTAAGATGCTTTTTTATTCTCGAGCAGATTAAACATTAGCACACGCTTTTTTT
Source organism: Homidia socia (assembly GCA_036850745.1). NCBI lineage: Eukaryota > Metazoa > Arthropoda > Collembola > Entomobryomorpha > Entomobryidae > Homidia > Homidia socia. Next base: position 14,155 of record JAANSP010000695.1, on the reverse strand, counting down.
ATTTACGAGCGTACATGTGTGTGTGTCTTCTCCTCATCATCGTGTTGTTTTCTTAACTAACCAACAGAGTTGCACATCATCATCTTCTGCAAGCAGTTAGTTTAGTCGAATAGCAGCAGCGAGAGAGATGAAAAGTCCATTTATCGTTTCCAATAACGGATGGATTTAGAGCATTAGAGAGTCATGGAATATGAACAAAATAGGGCATAAGCAATTTTGTGCCTTTTTGATCTGTATCTTTTCTTGTGTGCGCTCAGTGAAAAACGCCTGTTGTTGCGCTTGCTATCTTCATTTACGTTTTTCGTCACCACACCCAATGCCCATGTGCATCCGGCGGCTGACCGATAGGATGATGATAATAATAATATGTGTAGCAATGATCATTTCTTTTTTCACCTTCACAAACACGAATAGGTATATGCATAAACTACTTCCTTGGGTTAACCTGTGATGATGATAATAATGGTGATGGTGTTGGTCGTTGGTTTAGTGGAGTTTTACGTATTTTTTATTATTGTATATATTTCGGTTGCCCTCAAAAACCACTAAACATGCTACACACCACTGCAAAAGCTCGATCAATAATAATGTGACAGTGATACAAGATCATGGGCTCAAACTAATAATGCATTTCATAAGTCATTTTGAGTCTTAGGAATCCGAATATGTTAATTGTTTTCTCATCGCACACTTCGCCATGTGTGTTAACTCTTTTGAATTTACTGACTTTAATTATCAGCACTGCTTTAATGGTGATGGTGTTGGTCCTTGGTTTAGTGGAGTTTTACGTATTTTTTATTTGTATATGTTTCGGTTGCACTCAAAAACCACTAAACATGCTACACACCACTGCAAAAGCTCGATCAATAATAATGTGACAGTGATACAAGATCATGGGCTCAAACTAATAATGCATTTCAAAGTAACTGCAATCATTTGGACTCATTTATGTAGCGCTAACTCGATATTAATAATAATAATAATAAAGTGAGTAGCAGTAATGTTGAAAGGAAAATTCCGCAGCAGTCAACGGGAATGCGATTAAAAGTCGGTAATTTAAGATAGTAGTAGTACTACTACTGCTGTAAAAATGTTTTATAAAAAAGAAGCTCTCTTCTTGCAAGTAAAAATCCATTCCGTTACATTCCCAACAACCACCAGAGTCACCATATCAGTTAAGGGAAGACGCTCTATGTAAGGAAATGGTGTGTATGCAGTATCTCTATTTAAAATTTTGAACTTCCATGCATGCCATATCCGTGCTACTACTGCCAGTCAAAAAAACATAGTGATGATGTACATGTTTGGTTTCGCATGACTTTACGCACTTTCTGTCATGAACAGAGAGGACATATTACGCACTATCATCATTTCAATATTATTATTATTATTATTATTATTATACTGTCCGTTTAGTCATTTTCTCCTTCTTTGGAGGCACATACTCTTTACTTTATGCTGTTGTAATATTATTATGTAAGCTTGCGCAACGAAACGGCAACTGAATGCGTTGCGTATTGGCGCATCCAAAAAATCTCCAATGTAATCAAAGAATGCTTTTAAGCAAATATATATACATGTCGCCGTTTCAACACATTACACCAATTTTATAATTAATCTTCTTTCATTTAATGCATAATATACGTAGAAGAACAGACTGCAAGCAACTAAAAACATCGATATTATTGTGGTATTAGTATTAAAACAAATATTTATTTGGAGGGAATACACGATGACGAGCAAAAAGTGAAAATATTTAGATTGAGGTACATTCTCACATTCCATCTTCTTTCATTTAATGCATAATATACGTAGAAGAACAGACTGCAAGCAACTAAAAACATCGATATTATTGTGGTATTAGTATTAAAACAAATATTTATTCGGAGGGAATACACGATGACGAGCAAAAAGTGAAAATATTTAGATTCAGGTACATTCTCACATTCCACAGTCAATGCGCATCAACATTGTCTGTCATCATGTATGTCGGTCAGGGTAAGAAAGATGTCGGCAAATGTGGCCGCATATTTTTGCGGCCACATTTGTATATTGTTGCAAATAAAGTAATTTCACTTTGCTCATCAACGTTCACATATCCACTAGCTTATCAACATTACAAAAATTATACAAGTTAAATGAACACGTACTTAAGTATGGTATGTGGTATCTAATTTTCTTAAAACAAAAGTACTTTTCTCATCATCATTAGCATTGTCCGAGCCAGTTTTTTTAAAAACACAAAGACCATCCGTATCCGATCATTGTCAAAGTATGACTTTTCAACCTTCCTTTCTACAAATTATCATACTACTTTTACGCATTTTAATGTTGATAATCCTCAAAAGCAGAGTTTCTCAACACACAACTTTCATTCCTTCCACTAGCACCACCACCATCAAAGTTACAGTGTGCACGACAAGAAGCCGCCTGAAAGCATAATAATGTAAAAGAGAATAAGAAGTGAAAGAAAAGCAAAACGGATTGGTTTAGCACCTTCTGGAAATTATGTGGGAGTAGAAACCAACCCTGCGCACATGCATCATTTTCATCATCCTCTCCTCACTGAGGATTCCTCATCATCATCTTGCCCAGTTTGCATTTGACTGTACGCATGCACTACGCACTCACGTAGTCACAAAATCAACGATGAAGAAAAAGGAAATCACATACTTGGATAACACATCCTATGGACAATAGCAATGAATAGTGTTTTTGATTCCTCATCATCATCTTGCCCAGTTTGCATTTGACTGTACGCATGCACTACGCACTCACGCAGTCACAAAATCAACGATGAAGAAAAAGGAAATTACATACTTGGATAACGCATCCTATGGACAATAGCAGTGAAAAAGAGTAGTGTTTTCATGATTTAGATGAGTACATTTTATAATAATAATAATAATAATAATAATATTGTTGACGAGACAAACAAGCAAGCACCTTTTCCCTATTTAATATGCCTCAGCTTTGAAAACTACTACTGACTACTACTGTTGGGCTAAACGTTGCTCCTCTTTTGGTACTGCATGTGATTGACCCTGACACATTCAAAAAGAGAAAAATAAAAGAGATGTACAACTTCAGAACTGTGGAAGGAAAAGAAATGATAAGTTTGTTGCTGCTGATTTTTCTGTATCTTGTGCACGACTGACAATGGCAACGCTCTTTCCTTTCTTCCATCTTTCCTTCTGAGGATGTACAAATGTAAAATAAGCTAAAAAATATCGTGAAGAATGCTCATGTCAAGTTTTATGGTGAGAGACATTTTTTACCTTGACGTTTCCCACTTCTCTACGTCGTCGTCAAAAGGAGTGAGGAAGATGACCGAAACCGAGAGCTACGTTTCGTAAAACATTATTGTTGTGTGTTTAAATGTTTCTCAAATGTTCACATCTGAATATTTCCAATAAAAAAATAATATTACGCTATGATGCTTCATCTCTCTGCTTTCATCTGTCGTTTATACGAGAAATTATTGAATGGACTTGCTGCTACCTTTTTTTCTGTGTAGGAAATTTGTAGACTCTATCACTGACATTGACACCACGTCGTGTAGAGAGCTGTTGTTGTGAGTTGTGTGCGTGGATGCATCACCACCAGCCATAACACCACTACTACCTCCTTCACAGGTGTAACAATCAACACTTCTCGCAAAATATTTTGTATTGTTCTCCGAGTTACAGACACAAATACAAGGTCAGCATGTCATCTTTATCATGATTTACGTTTGTTTGTTGAAAACATAAAATGCATTTTCCCAAATAAATAAAATGACTAGAGAAGCTCTTGCTCTGTGGAGAAAAAGTGACAAAACTTGCTGCTTCTTCTGGAGCATGTTTGTAGAAAGAACAAAAAAGTGCATGCAGAGGGATGGAAAATATTTTTTCTGCCTAAATCAATTCTCTAATTAAACATGGCGAGAAACAACCGTCTTTTACTATTACTCCCAGTGGACAGCTTAAACGTGCTCTCTATACCATAATAGTAATATTATTGTATGTTTTCAAAGTTGCTGTTTCCATTGTTGTCATGTAATCTCACTCTTATATGTTAAGGAAAATGTTGAAAACAAAATTGTCCAAGTGTTTCGTAATTCGGGCGTAGTCAAAAACACGATTGGATTGGTGAGTATCTGTATTTACATGGGACTGATGCGACATTTTTTAAACAATTTTTTTTGTTTAATGCTGAATTTCATAAAATCGGTCAGGTAATAACAAATATCTGCTGCAGCAAACAAGCGAACGAGTAAAAGTAAATACCACCATGTTGATGATGATGATGATGATAGAGCAATGTTAGGAAAAGTGGACAACATCCAGAGTGTAACAAAGTTTACCCTATTAGGAAATAAGATGTTGGTCACTACATTCTTAAAGATCAATGGTGTGCTTGCTTGGTAACGTAAGTAACACTCACTCAGACTAAATCACCACCGCGACATTTACACATTAAGCACTATTTGTATCTGTCGAAAGTACGTCGTTTTTACTCAACGTGACAGTGATTGCCCTCCTGTCACTTACCGGGCTTGTGATGATGATGTTTACAACAGAGTCAAAGCAAAATATTATACATGCCTATACAGGATAAACGTTTTGAGTTGAAATGCTGACTTTTTTGGTTGTTTTACTTTGCTCTCATTGACATTTTCAAACTACATTAAACACCGTCTGTTGTTTGATTTAGTCATTATGCATTAAAGACAAGAACCTTTTTCTTTTGAATTTTTACTTGATTAGTTACATTATTGCTAATGTTCAAGACTGTATTCAACTTTAAAATGAGGCCATACTACGAGTTTGGAAACAAAAAAGACTTTTTTGGTTTATTATTCGATTTACCAAAATAAATTTTTATACCATTGGAATTTTAAATTTAATTTCAGGTTTCAAGGTGTAACGAATAAATAATGTGAAAGTGGAGGAAAGCGCAGTAAGTGCCTTTATTTTCCCCATGTCATTTAATGCTTATTCCAACTCATCATTCTTTACAAAAAAGACTTTTTTGGTTTATTATTCGATTTACCAAAATAAATTTTTATACCATTGGAATTTTAAATTTAATTTCAGGTTTCAAGGTGTAAAGAATAAATAATGTGAAAGTGGAGGAAAGCGCAGTAAGTGCCTTTATTTTCCCCATGTCATTTAATGCTTATTCCAACTTATCAGTTTTAAACACACCACGTTTTCGTGACAATTCCCAAGTGCAAAAAAGTGTCATTGTCAGCAAAAAATAACAACTTAAAATATGGCCATGGTGACCAGTAGTAGCATTATCAGTGCAAAAAATTATATTTTTACCGTTGTTCCTATCACGGCTATAGATAGTAGTAGAAAACTTGCTGAATGACAAGAATACTAATGTTTTGTTTAACTTCTAATGATGCTATGCTAATGTTATTGCCTTATCAGTTTTGTTGTAGTTCATGCGTAAGAAAGAAGCCAAGTTCGTGTGGCCAAGAATGATATCTGAAGATAAAATGCCACCATCGCATTGGCACAACAGCATAGAAAGCAATTAATGTTTATAGAAGCGAATGTGAAAATCATGTATCTTCTCATTTCTTTTGATTTAAAAAAGTTGAATGGGTTGTGGATGATTTTTATGGAGGTAAAGTCATTGGTCCCACTGATCTTTTATGAAACATTAAATGCAAAAACAACAGCGAATTGCACTTTACAAATACGAGAGCATGTTCATTTATGTGAAATGACAGCTATGAACTACTTTGTGAAAGTCGTTCTAATACATTGATAATCTGTGCGGTTTTTATACCAGAGTAATTGTTGTGCAGCGAGAACCTTAATTTCAGCAGGAGGTGCTTATTTATTTACTGATTTATTATATTGCTTTATTATTGCTCTATTGCTACTAATATAACCCCCAAAACTTAGGCCGGTTAACAACAGCAGTCGTTTTTTTAAACTGCTGCAACCAAGCGAACTAAGAAAGTAGCCCTTCAGTACATTTTTAATTGCCAAACGAAAATAACTACTCATTGACTCCGTATAAATAGATATAAAACATTTTTTCCGGACTATCATTTGTAACGATAGCTTTACATGTACAGCTTATATACATTACTGACACTAGCAGTTCTTGTCGCCTAAAGTGATTCGAACAAAACGAAACAAGGATACGGGCGGGGAAAGAAATTGCTGGAAATATTTATTGAAATCGTTTATCTTAAAGTGATTCGAACAAAACGAAACAAGGATACGGGCGGGGGAAGAAATTGCTGGAAATATTTATTGAAATCGTTTATCCTCATTGCTATTTATTTTTTAAATACATATTATTTTTGTAGACTGCTGGGAGTGCAAGAAGGCAAACCTGCCATACAGGTAATCTTACAGTGAGTACCCATTTCACTCATTGTCAGTCCGTTCTAATAACTGTTGAAGGTGCAAACAAATCATTCGTGCTGCACTCTAGCAAATAATTCATATCAAGGCACCCCATGGACACGGCTGCTTTAATGGCTTTAATAAATTATAAAAGCGAAATACAAGTTGATGGATGTGATTGTAAAAGCGTCACAACAATGATATCATTTGCAAAAATGCTCACTACATTGTGTATAATAATATTCAGTCCAGCAGTAACAAATTGAATGGGGTCATGTGCTTAATTGTACAGTGACAGTTTATTTGTTAAGTATCGTTAAGGTAAACATGGAATAATAATTGATTTAGCTGAGCCATATATTTTACATTGCAAATATTTTTTTTAAACAAATATATATTCTTAACACACAATTCATCTCAAAGTTTGTCACTGTGTGGCAGGGGTTTATACGGCTTTTCATTTGCCTTTGAAAATCATTGGTAAAGTGAGTTATTCAAAATAAATGGTCATTTTTATAATCGTGGATTCCTGCACGCATGATGCATGTGCTTTGCGGGTCTCCGTATAGCAGCACATAAAACAACAATTAAAGCAATTCTTTAGTAATGTTCCAGCTTAGCCTGTTTATGCAACTAGTTTTTAGCAGTTTTTATTAAAAGAATGTAAAGTTCATTTAGTCCGATGAAGTCATCACCAAAAAAACAATTCGTCAAATGACAACAAGAATTGTGATTATTTTAGCCTTCACTCACATCCATTAAATTCCAATGGATCGACGACAAAATGCAATATAGCCAACAATTAAAATAAATTTTTGTAAAAATTCTACAATAATTTATTCCTCAATTTGTGGTGATGGAATCCTTGAATTAGAATTTTCCCCAAATGATATTAAATTCACGTTGACTGGCTAAATGAATGAATCAACATCCAAAAGACTGATTGGGTACCTTGAATTTGAAAAGTGAGTAAGTGAATGAGCAGTGATAACTTCTCTCGCAAGTAATTTGGCTGCCATTTTATAAAGTAGTAGTTGTATTAAATATGCATGCATTAACTTACAATAGTTATATAGCAAGTGGTATGGTAGCACTCTCTATATTTTTCCTCTTTGTCTAATGGCAGAATTGTGTCATGTATCATGCGTTTTGTGTATCACTGACAGCAGGAACCTGAACCATTATGCTATTGTGTCACATGATTTTTTTATTGAGCGTCATTCAACAGGTTTGCACATTGAGAGTCGGCAAAACGCTAATAAATGAAAAAAATAGACAAGATGCGTGTTTGTGTACACATCGTTTTTTGAGAAGCTGCTGCTCTGTTCTGTTTCATCATCATCATCAACTGAGTTTGCCTACACAAATCTACATATTACTACCACTACCAGTAAATCGTACATGATCTCAGCAACAAAAAAAATACGTAAAGAAGGAGAAGAAGAAACAGAAAAAAATGAATAAATGTATAAGAAAGTTGCAAAAGATTTATAACGCCGACCAGCACTAAATCGTCCAGACATCATCATGCATCTTCAAGTTTGTTTTCATCATTCATTTGATTCGTATGCGCTCCTTCTTCATTATTATTATTCCTTTGTTTTTACTTGGGATAGAAGGAAAAGGACAGTGTTCATTAACGCTCTCTTGAACATTTCCAATAAGTGGGTTCATTTGGATGTATGTAATTAAGCTTTATGCACTGCATGCTGCGTAATTATCTGTATAAGTAAAACTCAAAACATGTAGCAAATACTAATGGGAATTCTATTTCATCATAAAGTGAGCGACCACGTTGCTTCATGTTAATTGTGATGGTTATAGATGGCATAAAATCTGATGGTTGTACTCACTTTGAAAAACTATTTGTTTCTTTTATCGATTCCCATTCAGAGGGAGAGAGAGATGGGTCGGGTCGGTAGTCTTTAAAATGTATTTAAAAAAATGTATCCGGACAAAAAATATTTTAATTCCATCTAAACGGCTGGAACCATGTAAAATCTAAAATCCTACTTTGGATTTAAAACTCAAAGGAATTCAAGCGCGTAGGTGGATTACATAATGCGTAATAACAATGTATGATGCATTTACGGCGGTTCCCCGTGCATACATGTAGGTTGATATGTACATAAGTGGATTTGAGACTTAAATTTTGAGTTCTCTCTTCCCTTTGTACAAAAAAAACGCTTAACCGGTTTATCCTGTGATCAAGTATCCTTGCACTTTTACTTTGTGTTATTGTTTTTTATAATCAATAAATATGTTCAAGCTTGCAAGTAGTTACACGTAATCTAATTTCACTTTACAAGAAAAACGCATCACAAATCAATCCTAGCTAATGTTCATTTCTCCGACTGAAGACCAAGTATTTTGCGAAAACATAAAGCAACGCAACAAAAAAACGAAGAATTTGAGAAGCAAGCTATACCATAATATAGGAACATCATCAGTTCAATGTTTTAAAGCACCACAAAATCGGGTATAATTTTATCTAGAGTTTGTAAACATTTACATAAAGCAACGCAACAAAAAAACGAAGAATTTGAGAAGCAAGCTATACCATAATATAGGAACATCATCAGTTCAATGTTTTAAAGCACCACAAAATCGGGTATAATTTTATGTAGAGTTTGTAAACACTGCCATAATCCATGCTAAATTAAAGTTTCCTACTTTTAAAAAACTTTTTTTGTTTTTAAATGAACAGAACAACTCATAACTAGCTTAAATGAGAGAAACAAGATGCACTTTAATGTAGGAAATGTATCACCAAAACGGTTAGATTTTTCATCGTTCCTTGTCACAAGTTTTTTTAACATTACACTTTTTCATATTATTATTATTATATGATATACGGACGGACGTATGTGTTTACATGCATACGCACACTGTTAATGAAAAAAATCATTACTCGTTGCAAGTATTTACAATATTACAATAAAGACCGCAAAACATTTTTACAAGCATTTCAGATAATGTTTCAGTAGAGGGGAAAAACCACCGTGAGTATCTCGTTTAGCTTTCTATAGCTGGACATCTTTAGATGAAATACGAGGATTTTGTTGTATTTTTCCTGGTGTTACAACATGGTAGAAAATTATAAGGGTCACGTCACTTTTGGTTTCAGGCTAGGGTGGTGCACTCTAATCTTCCATGAAAGGATAGAGAAGCCAACAGGGAGAACATCAAGAGAAATGAAATCAGTAGAGCTGAGCTGAGAGAGAGAGAAAGAGAATCAAGATCAAGTGTGAGTAGAGCTAGAGAGAAGACGCATTCTTTTTTGGTGCAGTGAGGAAGGATACATCAGAGGAACTGGCAATGAGAAAGAAGGAACCAGAAAAGAGAATAGTGTCAAGTAGAGTCAGTTGCTCTATGATTTAGTCAAGTGTGTCTGTCTCCATAATTTGTTTTGATCAGGGACAGGGATGTAGATGGTGGAGAGTGCATCCCCTCGATCGGTTTCAGTATCCTAGTTTTCGGTTGGTAGTGCGACGACAAAAGTAACCAAAAAATACTAAACTCCAGCAGGGTGTTTCTCCGGCGCTACTTTGGTACTTCGTATGCACCAGTTTAATATGCAAAGTGAAATATAGAGAGCTACAGATAGAACCAAGATGTGAGCAACAACGAGCAAGTCAAAGTTGGTGAGCGCATGATTCTTCTTGTGGAAACATAATAATATCTGTGTACAATTACACGAAATATGGAGAGTTAGCAAGGAAGAAAAACTCTTTTGCAGCATTTTTGAGACAGATTAGACCTCCCGTTTAGACCTACAGGGGGTTATCTTGACTACCACACCCCTTCCGTATTCCGTACTTTTCTTTTTACAATATTCCTTATTTTGTGCTCCTCCACTCATTTGCATAATATTTCCTCATCTTCCTCTTACACTCTCAACCAACTCGCTCCGCTTCACTGTGTTGTGGCCTGTTATCTACCACCACCGCCACCAACAATATTCCTTCCTTTGCAGCTTTTCCCTGTACGTTTTATAGTCTACCAATGATTTGCTCATCGATTATGTTACATGAATGGCCCGTAAACCGACAAGCAGTAAATAAAAATGGGCTTCGTTGCAGCACTTTTTTTAAAGAGAGACAACTTTGCTGTTACACATTATCTTGTACATTTGATGCTGATGATGATGATACAGGATGCTGCTGCAACAGCAGCATACATATTTTTTGGCCAGTCCACCTCTTTTTAAAACTCGACATGTGCTACGTATTTGCTTACCTATCATCGCGTTATCTTTGCTTTTGCAAGTGATTTTTTTATTATGGCTTCTTCTCCTCAGGAAAAAAAGATTTGGATTTTATGCATGCTGATTGTATGAATAACATATGACAACGTCAACCTGTCAATTATCTCGCCTACATTGCATCTATACCACAGCACAGTAAAATGTTTTTACACCAGCAGCAGCATACAGTAATATTGCTGTGGCTTGGCATGATATTTTCTTGGTAAAAGGATGCATTCCAGCACAATTTGTTTTAATTATTACAAGTATGTATGTTACACCGAAAAGAGTCACGCCCTTTCATTACGCACTCATATTAACTCGAGGGAGTGCGGAAAGTAACAGTGTATACCTAACTACCTTCACAAGCATGACAATACGTAATAAATGTTTTAGCTTAGTCGCCTATTGTTTCATCTCAATTATGACTTAATTGCTACCATTAACATGCTAGCAATCAACAATTAACACGTTCTCTAAACAGTTTAACCGAACAAATTACATGACACCTGTTTCTAAATATTTTTAGGCCTCTTGAGCATGTTTTCTGCTGCAATCTTGGATAGCTTTTTTGTTAAACTTTGCTTTTAATGCGATTATGAAAATGTAGGTAATTTAACCAATTACTAATCTGTTCCGTGAAAGCTTTTTAAGTCATATCATTAAAATCCATTAGATGTAAAAAAAGAATAAGTAATACGGAGAGAATGGCACAACTATTGTTTTCCGGATTTGTGCTACATATTTATTTGAATTTTTTTTTACAAATAGTTATTACAAACTTGGCAATAATATTGTGTGCACAAACATTTTTTTCTTTCAATCTTTTTGACGCTGTATTTGCTTTGTTTTTTTCTTTCTTTTAAGTTTTGGCTGAGCTGACTGCTAATAAAGACAAAATGAAGATCACATGTCTGTTTGCTTCCAAAAGCCAGCAGCGTCATCACAAGATTTTTTTTGCTTTACTCTCCACCTCAACGCTGAATTTTCATTTTGATACTTTAGCGCGGGGAGGGATGATAATTTGTGAGTAAGCATTATGCAAAATAATATTTATTTTACGTGGATGCCTAATAATTTTCCATGGGGAACTTGTACATTTTTCCTCACTCTAGCTCAAAAGTCTGAGACTGATTGTAAATTCATGGAACGTGAACGCACGCTGCTGCTGCTGCAAGCAGTGGTATTCCTGAGAAATTGTTTGTTATCATTAAGAATATAATACATACTTATAGATAATATAATTGATATAAAAGTAAAGCAAATGAAGAAAAAAACATGCATGCACGCCGAGTATTTTGTACAATTTTGCTACTACACACGTAAAAAGAGGCACTAGGGCAGATTCTTCAATAATAACAATATTATGCTGATCACTATTATCGTGATTATCATCATTCACCGAGAGTGTCAGAGCCACCATTCCGGTTTTACTTACACATTCAATTTACACTCCAACTCGGATTATTATTACTACTTGTGCAACTCACAAGAGCACAACCCACCAAGTGATGATGATGGAGTGGAGGGGAAGATTCAGTAGTAGTAATAGTAGTTGTTGTTTTGATTGTGTAGTATTATTTAGTGATATTTTTGTGGTGGTAGTGTTTACGATAATAATGCAGCTGTGAGTACATTAAGAACTCCATCATCATCATCAAAATCATCATGTTGCATGCATGCAACATGCAAAAGCAAGTAAAAGCCAGGGAGAGTGAGAAACGATGATGGAAAAGAGAGAATATTATATGCAGTTGTTTTTTCTCTATTGTCCGTGTAGACAAAACCATTTTGCGAAAAAAGGTCCCCCTTACGTTGATGATAACGAAATCATCGAATAATTGCCATGTTGAAAACGGGAGGAGACAGGGTGGTACACAGGCTCCGCACCACTCTACAATAAAGAATTAAGCCATCATGTAATTTAGTAGTCTTGTCAGAACTCTTGATTGACTGATTCATGCCGAATAATGACTCATTCAAGAGCCAATTGTTAGGCATCGGGAATGATTGATGAGTTAGGAAATAAGGCATATGAGGAATAATTGGCGTTCAATCAGACTACGCTACTACTATGGCTTGAACAATTCTGGTCCGCGAGCTCTTTCAAGATTGCTCCTCTCACTTACTTTGCTGTTGCTGCTGCTGTCGCTATGTTCGTGATGATCACCAATCGAAAAACAACAACACACTTTTAGTTGGATACAATACAAATGTCTGATATAATTGAGGCAATGTTTGTACTGCACATATTATTATTAATAATAATTATTATTATTATGGAAAGGCGCCTTGCGATATTTCGATTACAAGCAGTGTATTGAGAAAAAAATGATTTACGAATGCTTAATCTAATTGTATTTTATTACGAAACATTTTTTAATTCAAAATTTCTCAATGTCATTACAATTTTCTTGCCTAATGCTTGCTCACACGGGTTAAAACATTTCATTAAAAAATAATGAATTCAAATAACATAAGGCTAATTCCAACCATTTACCACGATTCACCTATTATTCCCAACCGAATTAGTAACCACGAACCACGCGCTGTGTATTAAAAAAAACGTACCATATAGTAATGTTGATGATGATGATGGTAATAAGAGTAAAAATATATTCCTTCCCTTGTTGTTGTCTAAACACTTGGAATCTGTACGGAAAATAGCCTTTCACATTTTATAGTTTTTTTTGTATTTTGTGTACGTGCCTTTTATACTCACAAGAACCGTCTCATCTTTCCTTTCTCTCTTTCTTTATTCAACTTTGTCGAAGGCTTGTTATGTGGTCTCATGTGACCAAATTTCATGCAAATAAGGGTGGAACCCGCTTTCTCACGGTGGAACACACGAACAAGCTCCTCCAGCCAGCCTTTTTTCAATGATCAACATATATTGTGATTTTTAAATCTTTAAATGTAATAATGATATAGTCAGTCGTCTGATGTTACTTTTCTAAACTAATCTCATGTTCATACAAAGATAAGTAAGCATTATAGAATTATTATATTATAGTGTGATTCAATATGTGTAGAGAGATAGTGTGTGTGTTTCAAAAAACATACGCGTTTGTAAGAGTTGCCGTTCACTTCATTAGTACATTGGCTAAAGCAAAGGATTCTTTTACCATCATTTTTCCTCTTTTGTGTTTTTTTCCGTTTACAGCAATAACCGTCAAGTTAAATAGATATAATGAAAAGAATTTACAAAAATGGACTATGCACAAAGTTAAAAAACATGCATGTAAAAGAGCTAGAGCAATGAAACAGCATTAAAGCTGCACATTATGTTTAACATGAAAACACCCTTGTGTAAGTGTGCATGATTTGAATGAAGTCAAAACGTTCTTAAAACCTTATAAAATTTGATGGAAAGTTGCAGAGAAGCGTGCAAATTTGTAGTTTAAAAGTAAATTTTAAAGCGACTACATACGCCACCACGCCAGGCGTCTATAATTTGATAGCAAAAGAGTAATTTCAAGGTAAATAGCAATATACTTTTTAAACTCTGTCGATAATGCTACGATAAGATGTTTATTGCTTTATTTTCCTTAAT
>JAANSP010000694.1:0-19111 GCA_036850745.1 Homidia socia | reverse complement strand
AGAGAACTTGCAAAAGAAAGAAATAACTCGAGCATGTAGTTAAGTATGGCATGTGAATGCCACCGCTTTATATACATTATCTTATCCTCTCAAATAGCTATATAAAAAGTGACATACAAAAATATAGCAAATAATCTACTGTTTTTCTTCTTCTCTCTTTGCTCAAAGATGCATACACAAATATATATGTGTGTACTTTAGAGAAAAAAATATGGAGGAGAGGGAGGAATAGGAAAAAGTAAAAACTTTAAAATGATATTAGTGGAAAATCTGGCAGAAATGGCAAATAGAAAAGAAAAGTGGATGGAATGCCAAGTGAGGAAAAAAAGATGTTGAGCAGTTCTTTTGCTACTGCTGAGCAAAATGCCCCGCCTTGCCACCACCGCACCATCACAACAACAAGACTCATCATCAGCCCGCACTCGAATATTCCACTTTTATCTATACTGTCGTATTATAAGTATAAAAATAATAACCACATTATAAAACAGATAGGATAATAATAATAATCTTTTACAGTTTATTCGCCTTGTAGTAAATCCAGGATAGAAAATTTTCCAATATGTATATAAAGTATTTATGTGCATATATAAATTGTGTACGTAACCATAAAAGTGTGAAAAGTTGCTTACAACACTTTTTTTCTTTAAAAAAGAAAAGAAGAGCAAGTTGGAAGGAGAAGTAAATAGAAGTGAATTTTTTTTAGCCAGCACTGTACAAATATAACAGCTTCCTTTAGTCTAGCACATCATGTGAAAGTAGATGCTGCGGAAGATGCTAGTTTGGTTGGAATGATGACAACATGGCGTTAAGAGAAAAAGAAGAAGAAAACGTGAGAATAAACTGATCAAGTGAGAGGGAAAAGTTTGTCTTTTTGCATAAGCGCTACTGATGGCGGTACCATCTATATGTAACTATATGTGTGGTTTTTACCTTCAGGAAAGCAAACGCACGCGCTTGAAATTTTTTTCAAAAAAACTTTCATATGTGTACTTTGGTGTAATTTGAATGCATGAATATGGCCTGCGTGCAAATAAAACTGCGTTGATTTTTGGAAAGAGGGTAAAAGAAAAGACTAAAAAATGTTGTGGACGGACACTGTAGAGCCGTCGACGTCCTTTTCCTTGTGATCTGGTTTGGTCTAATCGTATTCTTTTAAGTATGTTCATGAGAGAGAAAGAAAAAATGTATTCTCTTCTTCTTTTATTCATATTCCAGGCTGCAGAGAAAAATGAGCGCGTTTTTATTATATTAAGTAGGTATACAGCTTTTTGTGCAGCATTTCCAAGTTTCCTTCGACATATTCTCATGATGAACAAAAAGCACAAAAGAAAAAAGCATATAGAAGACTTCCCCGCGTAAGTATATGCGCATATACCTACATAAATTCATAAATAATGAGGTTTTTGTGTGTAAATTCAAAAAACAAACTTGCAGTCAATAGAACTCATCAGTACAAATAACGAGCCTGAATGCATGTATTTTTAAGCATTTATGTGACCATTACTAGGCAAATATGAAAAAACGTGAGTGTGTGGGTGGGAGAAAATAATATGTGGAACTGCTTATTTGTCTGATGATTATATATTTTCACTTGAGTGCATGATGGCAGTTGTGGTGGTGGGGTAGCAGCGTTTTTCCTTGTCGTGGTGGGATGCATTATTGGCAAGTTGAAGGATACAGAAAAGAAAGAAAAACGAACTTTTTTTGTGAGAGAATAAAACAAACTGTTTTGGGTTAGGACTCTTTTCTGCTAGCATTTGTAGCATTAAATTTTTTATAATGACCATATTTTTATAATAATTATATTTTTTTAAACTGTATTCGCATTCATTCATTCTTTTTCACTGACTTTGGCTTCAGTGAACCGTAATAATGTAATCACATATTGTCACTTGAGTGCATGATGGCAGTTGTGGTGGTGGGGTAGCAGCGTTTTTCCTTGTCGTGGTGGGATGCATTATTGGCAAGTTGAAGGATACAGAAAAGAAAAAAAAAGAACTTTTCTGCCAGCATTTGTAGCATTAAATTTTTTATAATGATCATATTTTTATAATAATTATATATTTTATTTAAAAACTAGTATTCGCATTCATTCATTCTTTTTCACTGACTTTGGCTTCAGTGAACCGTAATAATGCATCACATATTGAGCTTTAAAGAGCAAAGGCAAGAGCAAGCACGTTCCCTCGAAAAATGAGCGCTATTAATTGGAAAGGAGCAAGAATTTGCGAAAATGTTATTAAAAGGCGAAAAAATAAGTTTAAGCGTATTTCCATTTATGGTCTTAATAATAATAGCTTATACAAATAATTATAGCAGACTGCATAGAAATGTATATCAAGCATGCAAGCAAGTCATGTGTACTTTGAGCGGACATGCATATGGCACACAGGAAGTTGTTGGTTGTCTAAAAAATTGACACATTTTCTATTTCTATACATACATACCTCCCAGAAGGCTTTGAACTTTTTTGCAATTTTGACGGTTGACGACTGCTGAGGTTTTAATTAATAACTGTACAGCCCCCATATATATTCGATAGTATACCTCCTCTTAATTTATGATTTGATGGCATGAAAACTTTAGCAGTGTTTACTGGAGTACAAAATTGGTGTACTCACGAACGCCGGAGAGAGAGGACATCTTAGATAAACATTATTTATTATTTTACCTCTTAACTTACTCCATGCATGTGCAAATGAGCAATAAAATGGAAATTTCCAAAAAATGGGACAAGAACAATGCGGGATTAGTTAACTGCGCAGAAAAAAAATATTTACGTACGTGTGCATTTTTGTACGTTTTCAATGTGCATTAGGAACAGGAACCACGATGTATACAGCAGTATCCTATCATCCATTCAAAATGTCACAAAGTTATTTTTCCTCCTCCTCCTCCTCTCATTCAATTGAAATTGCGACAGTAAACGTATTACTTTTTTAGCAATATAAAAAATACATATACAGCACAACGACAGCAAACGACACACAAAATAAAAAATATTTACGTACGTGTGCATTTTTGTACGTTTTCAATGTGCATTAGGAACAGGAACCATGATGTATACAGCAGTATCCTATCATCCATTCAAAATGTCACAAAGTTATTTTTCCTCCTTCTCCTTCTCCCCTCCTCTCATTCAATTGAAATTGCGACAGTAAACGTATTACTTTTTTAGCAATATAAAAAATACATATACAGCACAACGACAGCAAACGACACACAAAAGTGACTTGGGCTCTGGAGAAAAATGACCAGTGAAGCAAATACATGCATTGCACGACAACAATGAAATATGTGTGTCACACACCAGCACACATTTTTAAAAGCCTCGTGCGTTTGCTTGCTAAGCTGCTGCCAGGCAAAAAGGCACAAATCTTGCTGTTTTGTTGTTATTGCTTGTTGGTGTTGTGCTGCGCTGTTGTATGACTTTACATGGCGAAAAGTGAAAGATTGACCAGCATCAACTTTTATACTCTGGTCTACTACTACGAGCACACAAGAAAATGCTTGATTGATGAGGCCGGACACGCAAGAATTTTTTGCTCCGTTTTCTTCTCGAAAAGACTAATAATAATAATAATATGTGGAACGGGTTCAAACAAACAATTGGAATGTGGACAATGTGGCCATTGCGTTTTGTGTCGTACACCCTTTTCGATACGATCAAACCAACTTTTCATCATATTTTTTTGCGATTGGGAATGGGCGACACCTTTACGGATTACGGATGTACATTGTTGTACACCCTTTTCGATACGATCAAACCAACTTTTCATCATATTTTTTTGCGATTGGGAATGGGCGACACCTTTACGGATTACGGATGTACAACATTTTGCAATATTTACTCGCATAATATAACATATAGGCAACATGGAAAAAGCTATTTAATGGCTAAAAAATGTACGCTTGACTTGGGCCATAATGTGGAAAATGGAGGTACAACATGAGCATATCGTGAATGCATATGAAGTGGTGCATAAACATTTTTGCTCGATATAATGAGACGAGACATTCATAAGGAAACCATAATTAGCTACTTTGCAGTGGTGGTTGGTAATACTGCTGCTGCATGCTGGTAGTTGTGGTTCGCTCGACAACAAAGACAGGTGCTTTTGTTTCTTTTTGACTTGGTTGGCTGGTATGCATAAATCCACCAAAACCTATACCTATATAATATGTGGTCACAATGAAACAAGGCTAGTAGCACTTGCCACCGCACAATTTCCCCTGCTGCATGTATTTCTTCAAGTGGTCATTATTATGGCAATAGTAATAATAATAATAATTTCAAACTTAAATGTCAAGCTTGTTGAAAACGGACTCTGAGGCTAAAAAAATATATACAGGCTTAGGCTTTACGTTTTTTTGTTTTGTTGCTACTTTAGTGGTGGTGGCATATTGTGAAATGCCTCCTTCTTCTTCTTCTTCCTCTTCTTTTTAGCTTTTGTGTGACTGACTGGCTTACTCCAAGTCAAGTTTACTAATAAGCAGCAGCAGCAGAAGCAAAAAGAGAGTGAAAAAATAAAGAACAACAAGAAGTAGTACAAATAAGTGAAATGAACAACAGCTTAGAAAACAACTTGTCATAGTACAAGCCTTGTGTTAGCTGTGTGTGATGTGAATGCTTTCGTTTATTATTACCACCACCACCACAACTATTATTATTATTGCTATTACCAGCACTTAAATAACAACGACGATGATTATGATTGTTGTACTATTAGTAGTGCTATTATTATTTGCTACCGCTGTGAGCTGAGCTATGCCATTATGAAAGCAGAAGAAGAAAAAACGGCTTGACTTTGTTCTTGTTCTTCGACAAAAAGCTCTCATTACTACGTACTCTTCTGTCTATAGATTATAGGTATATACGATGCAATACATACGCCACTTGTTTTATAGGTTGTATGTGCCCAAGTTGCCGTTACCATTTGCCAAAAAACTGTAATTGCAATCGCCCCATGACAAACAACCCTTTTGCATTAAATGCTGTCAAAAGAAGCGATATGTGTTTTTAGAAGCTTTAGTAGTGCAGAGGTATATAGAAATAGTTGAGGGGCGGCCAGTACAAGTATTTACATAGGTATCATAATGTGTTTTCATGAACGATTTGTTGATTGTGATTATAGAGTAGTGAGCAGAGAGTGTGGTAATATACCTTTCCTTCTCCTTCTTCTCCTCCTCCCTCTTGCTTTCATATTTCTATTTTCTTAATGGGAACAGTCTTGAAATAATAATCAATTTAAAATGAAAGCGCAAAAGCATAAAGGATTTGTTATTTCGAAAGGAAAAGTAATGCTATTTACTTGTGTGTGTGATTTGATGATGTATCCAAAATGGGATTGTTGTTTGCGCTTTGAGATGAATAACTTTGTAACGAGTTTAAAAACGAAAATTATTAATATTATCGTAATAATATTAATAATTGATAAGCATAAACGTATAATGTTAAATGTGCGTTTAATTAGAAAGATGGCTGGCATTCATAAGGAAATTGTTATAATCAATTTAAAATGAAAGCGCAAAAGGCACAAAGGATTTGTTTTTCGAAAGGAAAAGTAATGCTATTTGCTTATGTGTGTGATTTGATGATGTATCCAAAATGGGATTGTTGTGTGTGCTTTGAAATGAATAACTTTTATAACGAGTTTAAAAACGAAATTTATTAATATTATTACGATAATATTAATAATTGATAAGCATAAACGTAAAATGTTAAATGTGCGTTTAATTAAAAAGATGGTTGGCATTCATGAGGAAATTGTGTTTATCGTACAATAGAGCAAATGATTTGGAATGAAAAGTCAAGTGTATAAAATATATAAAGAGAATGAAAGCGAATATATTTTTTATGTACATATGTGCCTACCCTCTTGCTATTTTATTTTGTGAAAAGTTGACAGGTTGAAGTAATACACGAATAAACAGGTATAGATATTAGACAGTTGATTTTTTTGAAGGAGAAAAAAATAATAATATGCGTACAATGTATAAACATCATTTTGAACGCATGATTATTATTAAGATGGCAGACGAGACAAGGGAAAACATAATGTATGAAACGTAGGAGAAAAAAATAATAATATGCGTACAATGTATAAACATCATTTTGAACGCATGATTATTATTAAGATGACAGACGAGACAAGGGAAAACATTATGTATGAAACGTCATGCGTATGTACTGACAATACACACGGCAGTTTTACATGCGATGCTCGATGGTGATTGCAATAAAAAGGTAATTGTCTGAAGTCTAAAGTCTAAAGTCATTCAATTCACTTTTTTGCTGATGGATTGAAGTAAGAATGGACATCATTTGCATTTTGCTTGACATGACCTCTGATCACTCGCTGTAGAATGAAGTGTAGATATAAATGTGGATATGCTTTTACTGAAAATAAATGTGTTCACGATGCCCAACTGTCCAATCAAGTACTGGACTGGAATGACAAGTAAAAGTGGCAATGATGATGATGATGATACTTGTCATTTGAAAATGACTAGGAAAAGATGGAGCATCAACATGATCATAACTCACGTCGTAATAATAATATCGTGCCTTTGGAGTGACCATTGCTACCTGCCAAAATGCTCTTGTGAAAGACACCACTCATTTTTTATCCATCCAAATGCACAACAAAAAATTTCTTTTCAATAATTCTACTAAAAAGTACTTTTCTGTTTAGCAGCAGCAATCAGTAATTTTTAAGTAGAACAATAACTGCTCATTTATTTATTTGCGTCTATTCTTAATGTTTTTATCCATCCAAATGCACAACAAAGAATTTCTTTTCAATAATTCAACTAAAGTGTACTTTTCTGTTTAGCAGCAGCAATCAGTAATTTTTAAGTAGAACAATAACTGCTCATTTATTTATTTGCGTCTATTCTTAATGGCTCTACTGACTTGGCTAAGTAGGAGAAATGCTTTGCCACGTCAATTATAATTTTTTTTCTTGTCTGCCGCCGCTTTTCTGTTGCACGCACCACTTTTATCCAATTTTTTCGTGCTAAAAACTGACTTTCAAGCTAAAAAAGAACATGTAGTGCTTTTTCTAAAAAAATAAAATAATTACTATACCAAACAACCTTGTTGGTAAAGTAAATAGTGTCCGCTAATAATATAAAATTTATGATTGTTTTTTTTATTTTCTATTTACAGGTAAGCGGACAACCACATTTTTTATATACTTGTACCTAATTAAGCTAACGTTTTGCTGGTTATACCGTGAATTACTGTCAAGGTAAGCCAACCTACACCTACCTCCACTACTACTCTCTGGGTTTTAAGGGCATTCAGGGAAAATAGCATGCACCTTTACAAGGAAAATACATGATTCATTTCCCGAAATTACTGCGGTTCTCACGGTCATGCCAAGCAAAAAAGTGCATAAAAGTATTACGAGTTATTTTGCGGTTAAGTTGCGGCTCTTAAACAAATACAAAAATTGTTTTTTTTTTTCTAAAAAATTACTTTGCCAAAGTCTACAACATTAAATATTCGTTTCGTACAGCTTAAAAGCTTGCAGCAGCAGCAGTGAAATGCTTAAATCCCGTCGTAAAGCGTCAGAAATCCGTAAAAATATTTTAATAATAATAAACCTTGCAATGTTGTGGTGTTGTGTAAACTTGCACAAAAAATAATAAGCTTCTTGCCTTTTGCTGCTGCTGCATATAATTTAATTTCAACCCTTTTGTTCCTGTCATAGGCATGTATAAATATATAAACCATTTAAACATTAACGGACTATCTCAAAATAAAATCTAACACACAAATAGTTCCATTAGCAGGCTTACAATGTCATTTTTGAACAGACCCCATTTTTTACATGCATGTATCTCCATATATGATGCACTTACATCATGGGTGCTGTTCTAAACTACTTGATGTACTGTAGGTAGATTGTCATTTGTGATACTTTTTCTTTTGGTCTCGTTCAAGTCAACTCTCAAAAAACATTACATTACAATTTCTCGCCTTTTTCTTTCTCTGTTTGCACGAAAAGATGTTTAAAGATGATAGTTAGTGAATGACTCGTGCAAATCAAGATGCGTTTTCAACCTTTTTGTTCCTGTCATAGGCATGTATAAATATATAAACCATTTAAACATTAACGGAATATCTCGAAATAAAATCTAACACACAAATAGTTCCATTAGCAGGCTGACAATGTCATTTTTGAACAGACCATTTTTTACATGCATGTATCTCCATATATGATGCACTTACATCATGGGTGCTGTTCTAAACTACTTGTTGTACTGTAGGTAGATTGTCATTTGTGATACTTTTTCTTTTGGTCTCGTTCAAGTCAACTCTCAAAAAAACATTACATTACAATTTCTCGCCTTTTTCTTTCTCTGTTTGCACGAAAAGATGTTTAAAGATGATAGTTAGTGAATGACTCGTGCAAATCAAGATGCGTGTCTTAGACACTCGCTAGATTTATTAATCGAGCCTTGCCACCAGCACCATCACCACCACGTAAAAATAAACGTCATGCGTACATGTACGTTTTTAGTAGGGTTCTTCGACCAGAAAACATTGTCTATCTAACAAGTTGTATTTTAGACATTATATGTGTTTTTCTTTAAAATTTGAAAAAAAAATCTTACCGGGATAAAATGAGAGAATATGGTGGTTCCGTTCCAAATGTCACATAAAGAAAAAAGGAGATATGAATACAAAAAAGATATATCAGTGTGTTTAATGCGTGTACTGTACAATCACTCAGGTACCATTTAACTTTTTTACTTCGTCTTCTTTCCCTAAATTTTCTATGAATTTTTCCTCTCTTCCATATCATCTCTTTTTGGTGTGGCATTATGAGAAATGACATATTATCTTAAAACGATTCTTCTTCTCAGCTATTATTTTACAATTTCACCGCAAAACAGTTAACCGCAATAACAGATTCATCATCATCATTTTTGCCACCATCATCAACACTATTATCAACGTTTCTTATAATCATCCTGTGATCGTGAAATGTTGAGAAGAAAAAAAAGATAGAATGTGTGTTTGTACATTTAAAACTGCCATTTTATCAGTAGTAGCAGCAGCAACAGACAAAATGCCAGTTTACGTAGGATGTATGTATGTACATATGTGGCACAATATCATGCATGATTATCATACAATGCGAAAGTAATTTGTAGTAAAAAAATGTGGTTCATCATGTAAGTACGTATATGTATATAAACACAACAATGCTGTCTGGGTGTAGTTTGACAATGGAAAAGAATCTCCTGTTTTTGACATGTGACAACATTTGTCACATTCATTTTCCCATTTTTGCAACAAACACGAGGAGGAAAATATTGATATGGAGAAAAGCGGTACAATATTCCTTCAAGAGGCCCATTTAGAAATGGAGATAAATTTGAGGAATAAATTACAAATAAAAGGATTTTAGGTGGATGTGTAGAGAAAATACACCTTTTAATTCATACTGACCTTTTTGATAAACTTTACTTCCGTTCGATTGCTATTTCATGTACTTTGTGGCAACCCCACTATAGATTCGACCTCGACCACCTTGATGGATATGACTGTATTAGACTAGCAGAGATGAGATGCAATATGATTCATAGAACAAATAAGCAACAAAGACTCGGCTCGTTTGTTTTAACCTAAAGATCAAGGTTTTGAAGAAATGTCCTTATTTAATTTGTACTATATAACAGGCACCTATGTCACACCTGCATTGCCCCTGATTACATGCACTTTATACGCGTCAAGTGTCATGCGTTATCAGACAATTTGTTTTCTGAAAGGTGTTGAAAATTTAAAAAAGAAACGGTATTTGACTTTTTGAGACGCTCCTTCAACATCTTGAGCCACAACAACAACTTATTTTCTTTAAAATTGGACCACGTTTACGGTGTATAAAGTGGGTTCACTGTAAAATAGTGTCAATTTGTAACATTGTTATTCAATTCATGACAATTTTCTTGATCTTGTTGCTGCTGTCGTATCAAGCTCATTATTTATTCTTTATGTTATACATGCAAACTTTATTATTCCCAAAATGCGATTCCTGACAGATTTAGAAAAGTGCACCGGTTTCTGAAAGGGAGATATTAACAACTGTTACTCTGATGAGATAATAGTGCGCACTTGTAACACTGAACTGACACTTGTGTCTTTATAATCTAATGAAATATATGGATAGTTAGGTAGTCTCGCTATAAGACTAAGCAGTTTTCACATTTTCATAAGTAGACATGACTATCTACAAAAAATAAGTGTCATTTTTGTTACATTGTTATCATCATTATTATTACCCAAAACATTCATCCTTCCAAAGAATAAAGGCAGCATAATATCTCGCTCAATTGTTCTTGTCTCCCATTATCGCAAAAAACAACTTTAAAAACACAAATCGTGGTTGCATAATCAGCGGATATTATCTTGAAGCCTAGTGTCAGTTCGTGTTTGCAAGCTTTTCAAGAAACAAGAAAAAGAAAAAAACAACTTTACAAAAAGAAAGCACAAATCTCAGCTTGCTTTTCCATTCCAATGAAATGATTTTTGACAGAATGAGTTCATTACTGTTTCATTCATTTTTGTTACATTGTTATCATCATTATTATTACCCAAAACATTCATCCTTCCAAAGAATAAAGGCAGCATAATATCTCGCTCAATTGTTCTCGTCTCCCATTATCGCGAAAAAAAAACTTGAAAAACACAAATCGTGGTTGCATAATCAGTGGATATTATCTTGAAGCCTAGTGTCAGTTCGTGTTTGCAAGCTTTTTAAAAACAATAAAAAGAAAAAAAACTTTACCAAAAAGAAAGCACAAATCTCAGCTTGCTTTTCCATTCCAATGAAATGATTTTTGACAGAATGAGTTCATTACTGTTTCAAAAATGATGATGATGATATCTACTGATAAGATGGAATAAGAGGGCTACGACTTTGACTCCATCATCATCATCATCACAAGAAAATATTTAATAATAAGAGCAGGATTTCGGCTTTGAAGGTTTTGTCGGCATGAGCCAATTTTTTTTCTTTGTTCCTACTCGACTGACACCAAGCAAGACTGTGACATTGAACTTGAAAAAATCCTGACAAACTGTCGGGATTATCATTAGTGCATTTACTTAAGTTCTCTGAAAAAATATATATATCTTCCTACTATAATAATAATCTTGAGAATACGGTAAAAAGAAGAAAAATATGTTTCCCCTTTTGTTTTTCCCAATTTTAAATAAAAAGGGTAAAAACATATGAATTTCATTTCGTGCTTTGTTACATTTACGCATGGACTTGATTCGCCTGTCTGCCCGTGTTATTTCCACCAACCCTTAAAAATGACAAATGCACTCATTTCCGTGCACATTCACGGCAAGTTGGTCGGTATGTACGTAAGGTGCGATCAACAATTATAAACTCACTTTCAAAATTTTTAAATTTGGTCTAAATTTCTGGTGAAGACCACTGTGTGCAGACAACTGGAGTAGCACATAATAGTATGAAGTACGGTGAAAATTATAAGCCATGTCTTAGGTCTTTTTGTTCTTTGTAAGGTAAAGCCTGAGCAGAAACACATTTGATTGCAAAATTTTAGGTTATCAACAATTATAAACTCACAACTATTTTTGCCTGATATTTTTGCCTACATGGTTCCAAACCCCGAAATGGAGTTAAATTTAGACCAAATTTAAAAATTTTGAAAGTGAGTCTATAATTGTTGATCGCACCTTAAAACATATGAATGAATTCACGACGATGACGACGAGTTACAATAATAATGATATGGGGTATTAAATGGCATAATATTCTAATGTTTTTATATGATGGCGATGATGATCATCATCTCTCTCGCTGCTGCATTATTGTATCATCATCATTTCTCTAGAAAATGGCGTGTTTGTACGCTTAAAAAGCCAGCTAAGGTTGCTCGTTGCTCTTCATGGTGGTTGGAGTGTGACTGTAGCTTCTTTTTATATGGTTTCGCATGGGTGACGAGTTGCGACCACGAAAAATATGAAAAAACATGCTGATATAAAAATATACATATTTTAACTTTTATAAACTGAAAATTTAACAGGAAGTTGTCTTTTTCTCATGATGACGGAAATAGTATTTTTTCAGAATTGGTTAAATAGTCATAAAATGGTAAAATTATACAGTTAGAATTGAGCTTTTCTCTGCTTTTTAGCGAGCATTTCAATTTAACTAACGAAAATATAGAAAGAAAAACAAAACTGGTGAAAACAGATACAATTCCTGTACTCCGCATACAAAAATATTATTGAGTTAGTTTAGTTCATTGTTCTTCTGCTATATAGCCATTCATCATTTTTCATCCAGCAATTTGCTACAAAGCAAATTATAGGGAAAATGTAGATATATATAGTAAGCGTGGAGAAGGCTGGACAGAGATTATGATGGATAATGATGGATATTGTCATTTTGCTCTGCCTTTCGGCAAGGTTAGGGGAGAATGAGTGTGCTCCCTATTACCTTTCAAAAAAATAAAGAAGAAGAAGAACGACGAGTATGTATGCCTAGTGAAATCTATTGTGTTGTTGTTGTATTGTGTCAATGTTTGAATGGAATACAAAAGGTGCATTTCCTCAATGATAATCAGCTTTTCTTCTTCTTTTCTTCAAAAATATCCGTTTATGTGTAGAATAAGCATGTAGCCTTTCTTCACAAACTCCCTCTCTGTCTTGTTGTTTTTTTCTTTCCAGCAGCAGCAGCAGCGTATAGCATCCACCCTGTAACTGGTTTCATCTGGTAGCACGTGTCGCAACCTTAATTATAAGGTGTGCGTTTTATTAAAGAACATGTAGGTATAATGAAACGTCTCTTTTGCTTTAGGTTATACCTAACCATACCATACTGCACATAACGCAGCTTTCTTTCTTTTTTCTCTCTCTTCCTTTATCCCTTTCCAAAGAAGATCCCTGTAAAATCCCTTATTTGTCTCTGGGAATTTCCCCCTTCTGTTCAATTATTGTTGCAGGAAAAAAATCCATAGCACACTGCACATAGTACATCTTTCTTTCTTTTTTCTCTCTCTCTTCCTTTATCCCTTTCCAAAGAAGATCCCTGTAAAATCCCTTATTTGTCTCTGGGAATTTCCCCCTTCTGTTCAATTATTGTTGCAGGGAAAAAGTATAATTTTTCCAGGCGCATTTGCTCAGTATATCGTTCCATTGTGTCATTGTCCTGCCATTTTTTTAGATACTGAAGCATATATTGTATGTACTTTTGTCGACTTTTTTCCCATTACATGTATATATGAGATTATGCAATTTTTTTACAAGTTACATCTTAATACCAACCAATCACTCAAATATCCATCCATCCAATCCACATACAACACTGCACCACCCTATCCAATTTTCTGTTTTCTTTTTCCCTACTTTATCCTACTCTGTTGTTACAAGGTTTCATGCATTACATTTCAGGATTGCATGCATGTTGCATCTTTAGAGGCTGAAGATGATGATGATTGTCCAGGGAATAATCTACGCAGCTGTGTGGTGCATTACGAAAACCAAATCTGCATCATTTTCTGATAATCTACAGCAACATATTGCGTATTTCTCTGGGAGAAAAATCAGAACTTCTTTATGTGCTGCTTTTCGTGCACATCAGCAACGGCAGTAGCATCAGTAGCAAATGATATTATCCCCATTAAAACTTGCGTGTAGATTTTTTTCTCGGTAAACTTAGGATTTTACTTCCTTCACTTCCATTTATATTCATTCATTACGACAGTCGACAAGATGACTCGTCGTCGTCGACTGACTAAGCAGAGAGATGAGATTCATCATGGAAAAAAAGGCGCGTCCCGTCCTTCTAGTAGTGATATGTGTGTCGTGAAAAAAAGAAATTGCGCACACACACAGGTATAAAAAAACTAGTGCTTCTCTATCTCTCATGTGAAATATTCCTCCATGAGTACTTAAAGAGAACATTAACTTTGCTCATCGTGGTCGTCGTGTACGACGAGTCGTCGCTTAACTGGCATGCTCATTCAAAAATAATGTCGAGAATGATGGACACGGACAGACAGAAAAAAATGGAATAATGGCAGAGCACAGAGAAGCAGCATGGTAGTGCCACAGAAGTTTTCGTAGAAAGATGTACACATGTATATACCGAGATATACAATCACACAAAGAAAAATTATAACCGCAATTGTAGTACATAGTAGAAGTAGTAGCACAGCATGCTTTGATGATTTTTCATCTTTCATTTTTAAAAACTTGATGTAAGTCTGTCTGTCTCGTTTACTTTTGATTCCCAAAAGGGAAAAAAGTAAGTTAAAAAAGGAGACCTGAAATGGTATTTATTCTCTCTTGTAAGTAGCAACTCTTAATATGAAATATCTTGTGTGCTTAAGCATGTGTGCTAGTTTTTTTGTACGTACATTTTAATAGTTTGCTCCCTATAAAATCCTATATATATGCTATTAGCAAAGAGAACCTGTGACACATTACAAGTTATTATTATATAGAGATAAATTTCAGCGAAAAATTTTCTTCATGTTTTTCTCTATACTCACGGATGTCTCTACAAAATAGTAATAATATTATGAGTCAACTTCATAAAAGCACTATTACTACTTTTTTTACTCATTTGCGACAACTTCTTCTTCTTTTTCTTCATTTCTTGTCTTTTTCCCCACAAGTGGAGTTTTTCTCGTGTCAAAAGTTTTGGACAGAAAAGGATGGAATAAAAATGAAGACTGAAAACCTCAAATTTTGATTTAGAAAAAAAGTTTGTTACGTGGCATGGCACACATATATACATATTTTTTACTATACATTTCTCTACAAATTCCCATTGTGGAGAAAAATAAAGAATAAAAAAAGAAACTTAAACTTGCTTGGTCTCATGGCGGTGGAATGTTTCATGATGATGATGACGACAACGACGAAGATGATGATGTCGTTGAAGAAGCAGCAGCAGTAGTAGTTTCTCTCACACCACTTAGCTAAGTAAACTCTTGAGAGGAACAAGTGAGTTCAAAAGAAGAAGAAGAAGTGAAAAAAGTTCATCATCCACATTCACATCCCGAACCCCACATATTATTTCCTTTTTTTGGTGGGATGCTGGTATCATTCATCCACAAACGCTGCTACCAGCAGTAAACTAGCGTGAATTTTTATTATTATTTGCTCGCATCGCATCTCTCTTCATTTGACATGTCATGAAAGAAAATGCCTTGGTCCAGGTATCATCGCTTTCTTTTCTTCTTCTTCTTCCTGCTTCAGTATTCATATTAATTTACTAGACGTTTTATTTGTTTAAGTTACAACCCTTCCACACAGTCGTCGTCGTTGCTGCCGACAGACGCGGTAACCTACTTTAGTTTCTTCCCAAAATAAAAAATACTGTGAGCTGAGATCTAGTACTGATATGAGTTCTATTATTATTCATTCATCTACATTTTTAAATTTTAAGTTACAACCCTTCCACACAGTCGTCGTCGTTGCTGCCGACAGACGCGGTAACCTACTTTAGTTTCCTCCCAAAATAAAAAAAAAACTGTGAGCTGAGATCTAGTACTGATATGAGTTCTATTATTATTCATTCATCTACATTTTTAAAGAATGCTTCTTGGTTTCTTCTAAAAAAATCTTCTACTTTACTGTCATACAAGCTATTACTACGCTGGGAAACTTTTTTTACTCGAATGTTATACATGGCATGATTTGATGTTGATGAGTAATGGAGCGGAGATTTTATTCTTCTTTTTAAAAAACATCCACAAAAAATAACACCTATTCTCCAATTTTCTAAAACACCTTCTTATACTGACTTTGTGACATGTCGCATGGAAAAAATACATATAAAAAATCTCATTTCCAACCAAAGGAATCTTTATGAGGTATGCATGCATGTGCGCGCATACTTTGTCTTGTTGTTCCTCTGCACATTTTGTGCATTGTTAGTTTTGGACGTTTTTTTCCAGGACCCCTTGTTGTTAGCTAAAGGAAAAAAAGAAATTCCATAAACAGAAAAGAATAAGAATACAACTTACAAGTGTGTACATGTGTAAGTAGCAAATCTTACGATATATCCATTCTTCTCCAAGTAGAAAAAAAGATATGAAGCAGTGAATCCATTAGAAAACAAGTATCAACTTAAAATATCTTAATATTCCAACACCGTGTGGTATTCCGGTACATTGAGAGTAGAAAAAAAGTTTTTTTTTATGGTGGTACACATTCAGATGATTGGATGGTGTGTGTACTTTGCTTCCTGTTGTGAAAAAATGCTACCGCTTAAATTACTTTTTTTACTGCACTGCAGCAGCCAGACGCAGGGAATATTATTATTATTATAAAGGAGAAAAGGAAAGAGAAGGACACAATGCCCAGAAAAAGACGTAAACACAAGTAGTCTGCTGGTGAAGAAGAAGAGAATCCAGCAGAAAAGAAAATCATTTAATGCAACTTATGCACGACCAGGAACACGTCGGTAATGTTAAGTATGCAACTCAAGAGCTACTCATGCATCCAGAAAAGTAGCAGCAGCCAACGTAACGTACAGAATTTCAAGTCGCTTATCATCATCCCTCACGTTGTTACTCTCAAAAAGAAGAATGGTGGATACTTGAAGAAGAAGAAGAGAAAATATTTTACAGCAACTTTTTTGGAAGTTTATCTAAAAAAAGTTTATGAAAAGAATGAGAGAAAAGCCATGTATTTTAGCTGCTTTTGTGTGCTGCCCGAAATTGTTTTCTTTCTTGGCGGGTTTTCAATGAATGCAACCGTTAGAAAATATGACATAATCAACCAGTAAAATGGAGCTCTGGAAAGTAAAAAAATAAAATAAAATTTTTGGTGGTGGCGATGATGATGATACTTTTTTCTGGTTTTGACGACTTGGAAAATCTCATTGTCTTCAAATGAAAGAAAAGCGTTTGGACTGATTTATCGTAAAACATTTTCTGCAATGCAGCGTATCATAATTAAGAAATTAAAAGTTGGTTGGTTTAATGATTCTGCCACTGCCACTCTTAATCCTTGCTCCACTTACCTTGTAAAACAAACTTTGAAAAATCCATAAAACTGTTTATAGATGTCGAGATGACGTAATAAGACTTGAAGAAGTTGTCATAATCCTTTCATGTTATTATGAATGGTTTTTTGTTGAACTGGAATCAAGAGAATCCGGGTTACTTGAAGAGTCAGATTCGTAATATCTGACTTGAGATTTGGACGAAATTATTATTATCTAATTTTTCCAGTTTAACACCGATAAACTATGAAACTTTGGAAAAAAATTTGATCTTGACTCAACTTTGGTTTTATTTATTTTCTACAAGAAAACTTGACGATGGTTGTGAAAAAAGAAGAGTTTTAACGAAGAAGGTAGTAAACTCCTATCTCATCTTTTTTAAGAGACGAGTCATCATCGTAATAAAAATGTCATTCCACTTAAAGACCTACAAAACTGACGACATATACTTGACTTGACTTAAGAAGATGAATATATTTTTTACTGGAACAAAAGCTGCTGCTGCTGAAGAAGAAGAGATGAAGAAAATGAAAAAAACACTTAATATTAAAAATAAACGAATGTTATGAAATGCATGCATACCTATACACAATATATTTTTATGACGCTGCTAATCCTTGAATATGCGTGCAAGCGCGTGTGTGTGTTTGTGTGTGGCTCCAACTGTGACTTGGCCTTTATTTGAAAGATTTTGTTTAAAGCTGTTAAGTACCTTTTGGCATGGCAGTAGCTAAAAGTAGACACTTGATCTTCTCTGTCGCCAAACTGCGTTAACGTTTTATATAAGCATCTGGCTTAAATCAATGCGGCGGTAAGGGAGAAAAAAATCTCATGCTTATTCATCATCCAAAAATGTTGGCTTTAAGAAAATGAAATGTTTCGAGTGTTGTATGTTGGTACATCTCGTATAATGATCATGATTGATCACGATGACAGTTGAAAATATGTTGCGTTACACTCGAAATTATTATGAGCAGTGACAAAAAATATTATTAGCTTTTTATTAGATGTTGATAATAAAGGAGCACACAGTTAAAAAGGAATCGTGCTTGTTTCGCTATCCAGAAAATCATTTACGAAAGTGTATAGGTGCATAGTTTTAGGCAAAAGTAAAAAAGTATTGCTTGTTGTTTGAGATGATGTGCTTTTACAGTCGCAGAGACAGGTTTTGAATGTCAAGTTTAACACGGGTACTTACATTTTTTATGTTGTGTGTTGCAGTAAACGAAGAAATATTAAAAAAGTTTTTTTTCTTCAAGGAGCCCTCTTACTCCTTGGCGGCCTATATCCCCCAAGAAGACAAACGAGTATTAAATGAACATATTATTATAAAATATAAGTAGTTTTATGTCCACTTATATAGGTATAAATACTGTTTACTCGATCTAATAAGAATATTTATGTGCTGAGATGCGTTTCAGTTTACAGCAACAAAACGTCACAATATTGGCTGCAGAAAGAAAATTACTACGAGAAAAAAAGCAATATGAGTTGTGTATAGCTGTGTAGTAGTAAAAAAATTATGAGAGATTTTTTACGATGACGAAGAAAACATGAAACCCTTTTATGACTTTAAGCTATGAGCCAAAGAAGCTTGAACTCTTCACTTGGAAAATCTTATTATGGTGGTGGTGTGTAGGTAAGTAGTTGCATGGCTTTGGCTTTTGCATGCTGTTATTGTGTCATATTATCTTGCCTCAAAATCTCCTGCTTTGATGAGCACTCAAAAGGAACACCCCAGAAGGAAGTTGAAAAAAATATAAAGTTTTAGCAGGGGGAAAGCACGTTTTTTATTCATATCAACAACTGTAAGGACGACAAAATGCGAAAAAACTGTCAGTGAAATTTTCTATGAATATATATAGGTATATATTTTTTTGCGGTGGGGTTTGGTTAAAATTAATACCTATGTATATTTTTTGTTGTTGTGAAAGAAAATAGTTTGTAGAGAAAAGAGTAAAGTGATATGACATGACTGCTCTTGCAATGCGTGGCGTGACGTTTGCGTATAATAATGTGCTTCTATGCGTAAAAAATTGTGATGCTTATTATTATTATTATTCATAAGAAATTGAATTCTAAAGACTCATTAGTGCCAT
>JAANSP010000693.1:0-19116 GCA_036850745.1 Homidia socia | reverse complement strand
AATTGTTAATCTGCCCGGTTATTATCATCAAAGTATGTTAACTACTAAGTTGATTAAAACTGTGATTAAAACCAATGAACAATATTTTGTGTTTGCAGAAACAGATTATGATTGCTTAAGCTGTTATATAATGTGTCGAGAAGTATTGATGCGTGATTCACATCATTATCACGATCACGATTATTATTTAGCACACCTTTTTTCATAGTATTTAATATGTAATCCTCATGAGACATTTCCATGCAATAGAACAGACGCACATTAATGAATTCTAGCGAATGTGTGCGTAATTAGTTTAATAATAAGTAAGGTTTACTTATATATTCAATGTAAGGTTATTTTATTCAGTTCACGAGCACAACCACAAGTTGTACGCTCGTTTATTGTACTTTGTACTCTCATTTTCATTTCAAGACCACACGTATTGTGTGAAGCGTGACGGTCATTAGATTCACTTTTATTCTACGAATGCTAGTGCATTCACACTAGGATAACCACATTTTATTTGCGCAAAATGTTTATGTACGTTAGAAATAACAATTATGCAATGATTACTTTATTATCTAATGTAATATTCTCACAAGTCAAGTTGCGGTTACCTTGGCTTGTTTTCTGTATAACAATTTCTTTGACGCATCACGCGTCCTCATTTCATGTACACATTATTATTATTATATATTTTTCATGTTATCATTTTTGGAGAGATGAAAAATAAAATGGCAATACGAATTCAAAGATCAACTGAGACGGACGCGTCAAAAGTTTTCTCTTCATCATTTATTGCAATCATAATATTTGTGCACATAGTTAAGTTAGTTTATTAAGTTAGTTTTTTGTTTCATAGATCTATAACGATCAAGTTTATTAAAAATATATGGTATGTCAAATTCCAAAGCAGTTATTTTCAAACAGCCAGTTTTTAATGTAAGTTGTCAGAAACCACCATGGTAGTTTTCTGTTAGTAAGGAGTCTTTCTAAAGACTCATTGAAATAAGAGAATTAGGTTATCGTAGGGAGTAAAAGCACTCCATAATTGTCATGTATGTTAGGTAGCGCCATGTACAGCGCCATGTAATATTTGTGGTGCATTATCGTTCCGGAACGATAATGCTCCCACTCGTAGTAAATCAGCAGGTAGCTATAGAAGTACGTTTGTTTCTTTGTGAATTTTATCGTAAAAGTAGAAAAGTGCCGTTGACGTCACGTTCAGTAGAAAGGTCAAGAGGTCAACGGAAAAGAGGAAAATTTCGGGTATAAAAGGAGCTGCTTTGCTCATTTTCAATTGAGTTGCACAGAATATTTGTACTATTGTAGTTGTCAACTCCGGGTGTCAGTCGTCAGTGTGCCGAGCTGATCATTCGTAATAAAGATTTGATTGAAGTAAATTATTTGTGTGCGTGTCATTATTTAGAAAGTAAGTAATTTCGTAATAGTGACTCATCATCCTCATCATCCGCCATTCAGTGCCTTATCTGCTTAACCAGTGATCCTTCCTGAATCTACTGTGTAGTCAAAAGCGTTATCTGTAAAATTGACGTCTGAAGGCGTCTGGCGAACCACTGGTCCATTTTAATCATCATCGTTTGTCAGCGGATTGTGGCCGTTTCCAACAACTATTATAATTTTCGTGCTTCTAAAAGATTCAATCAATCAATGCATTATTATCAGTTTACAAAATGTAACCAGAATTGGTATAAAGTGAATCAATATAATGCTTCAGTGCCTATAACAAATAGATAACAAGGCCGACAGGAAAGCTGAAAAAATATTTGATGCAAAATTCATGGTTTCTAAATGTCAACATGGCCTGTAGCGTGTGCCATGCACAGATTTTCAACAAATTTAAATACCTCTTGTTTTTAGTCTGTTTTTGTTTATAGCAGGTGCTTAAGAATAATGAAATTGGATTCAGAAATAATATTTGTTGCGAAACATAGCCGGAAGTCGTTATTCACGTGAAGAGGATTGAAGAAGACCAGGTGTCTTTACGAAATGAGTGAAGATGAATAAAGTAAGCGTCAGCGTCGGTGAATGAAGCGTAACGATTCATCTTCACACTCTTCATTAACTTTTATAAACAGACAAAAAATGATATAGTTAAAGCTATTTGCTAATAATTGCTAATATAAAACTATTAGGCTTTATATATCTGATCATAGCCACTTTTATTATGCTAGAAGATAACAATAAGCATGAATTTGGGATTATTTTTGTGCATTTAGTTAGTGAAGAGCAGTGAAGAGCTTCACGTGGTAAAGCGGAGTGAATAAAGCGTTCGAATGTTTCCTCTTCAAGTCAATGAAGAGGAGTGAAAAAATTTGAGTGAAATGAATGAAGATGAATGAAGAAAGAAAGAAACTGCTCAGGTATGTTGAGAAAATAGTGTTAAGGTGGACGAAAAGCATCAAAATATTCCAAGAGCGTAGTAAAATATTTGAGTTGTGCAGGAGCAACTGAGAAAATTGGTACTTATGCTTTTCAACGCCGAATGTGTAATAAACTGAGCTCGATTCATCATCACTTCAAGAGTACCATATCTCCGACTGGATTTAGACCTAATAGGTACAACATTTAAAGCAATTGGATTTATTTTTTAATGTTTTTGGAAGAAAATAGGAAAGACACTGTTAACTTCTTTTTTTTGCTAATTACCAGTGACGCGTACTGGCGTTACATCAGACTGTACAAAAATGAATGAAAAAATATATTTACAAATTAAAGTTATGACGAGCAAGAAGATTGACAAATGAAAGTTATTTATAAAATGACATGACATGACAACGGAGGTCCTTTAGGGCCGTTCGCTTGACAACAAACACAACAGAGAAAATGAACAAGCGTAAATAACCTGGTCACTATTTTGGTTGTGTTTGTTGTCATGTTTGTCATCTGGGCTCCGTTGGGGCGGTTCGCTCTCAGTTTGTTTAGGTCAGTAATCGTGTCACGCAACAAATAAAAAATTAAAATGTTTCAAATATGCAATTTGATGATGACGACAAAAGTAAAAAGTCATATGGAACAAAATTAGCCGTTACATATGACGGTTCAAAAAAGTAGTGTCGTGGTGTTTGCACGGTACGAAAATGCTCTTCCATTTTGCAGACTATTCAAAGAGTAAAGGTATGGTCCGTAGTAACTGCAATGATAATTGTATTTTAAATACCAGCGAATTTCTTTTTTAATATATTTGATGACAAACTGGATAGGCACGTTTGAAATGAAATTTAAACTACTTCCCAATTTTTAGCCATTTTTCATATTAGAATACTTTTACTTTTTAAAATTTATTAAAGCTCTTGACTTTATTTTTGAAGAAAGTTTGTTAAGTCTACCACAAGGAAGCATTACTGTGTTCTCATCAAACATTTTTTAACAGTTTAGCAATTTGACTCCATGATACACGAATTACACGATATGAATGCAAAACCTCCTTGAGATTTGAATGAAAAGCCGGTGAATTTCTGTCCCCACTGCAAATGGCAAATCGATCCACTGCGATGCTCCATATAATATTTGAAATGTTGCGTTACCTCAACAAATGAACGTTTGTTTAAAATTGAGTCATTTTGGTGTTGAACACAAAAATACCTTGTCAGAGTTCTTTCCTCGTTTCTATCAAACAAAGATTTCCGCAGGATTATACTTATTGGGTTATTTGGACGTTGGCACATAAAAAAATCTTATGCGCCAGCAGCCCTGTTGACTTAAAAATTCTTTACTTAGC
The DNA here is from genome assembly GCA_036850745.1 of Homidia socia. Taxonomy (NCBI): domain Eukaryota; kingdom Metazoa; phylum Arthropoda; class Collembola; order Entomobryomorpha; family Entomobryidae; genus Homidia; species Homidia socia. The sequence goes on along the minus strand of JAANSP010000693.1, from coordinate 15,392 downwards.
ATTACGATTTAATCGGCTGCAAGTAGCAAGCAACTGTTAAAGTTAACATTGAAGCTAAACGACCCAGTTTCTTTTATAACTTTGAAAATGTCTAAGTGAAATTTGATCAGATTTTAGGGTTACAACCGAAACATGATTTAATTCTGGCTTGTCAGTTTCCTTCTGGGACGTTAAAACTGTACTAATCTAATGTGCACATTTAACCAAAAACAACTTCATTACTTTGCTATATATTCTTTAAATGTCGTCCTAATGCAAAAATATTTTTATTGCTGACCTAAACACACTTTAGTACAGTCTGGTCGCTCTGTATGCGGATGGACTGATTTTGGTATGGGAGCAGTGCATACCCGACAAGGTAGCCATTGGGTGAAATTCAATAAGCAAAACATGCAACAACGCGACAATTACACTTTCCTTTACAGGCTCTCAATCTTTCCAGAGCGACCAGAGTGTATATTTTCTACTAGCGACCATATCACTGCATGCAGACGTGACAACTGAGCTTTGAAAAAAATGTAGATGCGGCCAATATTTTCAAATATAACAGTTGCAGTTCCAAAAGCCAAACCAATGCAAAGAATAGAAAATATCACAAGAATATTTCCAGCCATGGTGAGTAGAGTATAAATGTGGTGGATTTTCTTAACAAGGGCGTAAATGGGAAGAACCTTGTAAGTACCTATATAAAGTGGGAGGATTCGCCAAAATTTCTGCTCCAGTGTAGTGTGCTCCGAATAATATCATGATGATAACAATAATAATAATGATATTGAGGTAAGTTGGTTGAACACTACCGTGTATGCATTCGTGGCGGGTAGTACAAATTTTAAGTTTACTTCTGGTCAATGTGATACGGAAGTGATGAAATTTAATAGCAGACGGAATATTTAAGGAAGGAATAAGCAAATCTTGCTACTACTGCACAAATGTTTTCGTGCAATGTTAGGTAAAGCATTTGTCATTGTATATATTTTTTGTCTTCTATAAATGTAGCATTTACATTCACTACTCATGAACAGGGCGACATTTTTTTAATAAGCATTTGTTTTCGCATAAATTAGATCTGATAACAATAGTTTGTTTGAGAAATTGTAAATAAACGTGTGCAATACAGAAAACAACCTTTCGATTTGCTATAAATTGCTATTTGTGATAAACAACAGTAAATAATAGTTTCATTTTATGCGATAAATTACATTCATCCACTCTGATATGGATCAAACCTACTTTTAATTAAAAAATGTGTCAGTGCTACAAGCAATTGTTTGGGATGGATGAATTAACATACTAAAATGAGCTGACCATGTACAGCTTTGAAGTAAAACAACAGCGAAGCAATTAAACGTAATGCATGCAATGATGACGATTCATGGTCGAAAATGAAATAAACGATATCCTGTATGTTAATGTAACTGAAATGTTGCTTTGTTGTTAGTAAGCAACAATATTATCCATAACACTGCTGCTGAAAAAAAGCTGTTTTATGCCAGTAGAAAGACGCGGATAAAAGTTGTTATGCAAATTTTTCATTTCAGCTTCCGTAGACCTAAGTTGCTATAATAACTAACTATCGGAAAAACTCAGTAATGACTTCAACATGTTTGTCTGTCTGTGTGTCTGTTAGCACGAAAACTCATGTTTCAATTAATAAATTGAGCTCGAATTCGGCACACCTACTTCTTATACCAAGATAGCCTCTGCCATAGGTTTTCAAACCTATGGCAGACTTAAGAGTGGCGAAGGTCAGTCTATGGTATGGCTTTTGAATGGGTCAAAAACAAAACTCATGAGCTAAAAATGACAATTTACACATACCCACTGGTGCTGATCATGAATATGATAAATGTATTCTCAAAATATGTTTATCAACAGATGATTAACACTTTTTGAAAACAAAACTCAACAGAGTGAACTGAAAAAAGTGTTGTATTAAGTGTTTTTTACACATAATAGAAATACCTAGGGTGTTCATGCTAACTTGACAAATCTCTACCGCGTCGCATAACCATAAACTTGGTACATGGATATTTCTACAGCTTTCAATATGATCGCCAGACTATAAATTTGTAGTTAAGCATTTCTGCTTTTAAGAGCCCATCATTTTCCTGTCATTTTTTGAACGGCTTTTCTCCACTTCTGCTAAATCAGTTTCCAAAAATGGTTCCTTTTGGGGGTTTTCATTGAAAGATACGCTGCTAAAAATGACCAAAGCCAAAAAAGTTCTCAACTTGCATTAGGAAACCAGCTTGGGGTGTCCTCTTTTTAAATAATAATTATTCCGACTTTTTTCACCGCTTCAGCCTACCGTGGTCATTCCAATGTTGAAATTAGTAGCAAAAGTTGATTTAAGTTTACTTTTCTCAAAATTTTATTAACAAACTCTTCATGAACTGTTTTAAAGATGGTTGCTGATGACACATCACATCTTTTTGTCACTACATAGTTGCTCAGAGAATTTTATGGTACAAATGGAAACTTTCCATAACAGACCAGGACTTTATATTTTCTTAGTTTACTTTCGAGATGGCATTTTAAGAACATATTGACTTTTTCTTCCTCTGTTACTGTACTGTTACTTCCTCCGTAACTCTCACTCCGCTGGCTTTTAATGTTAATTTGTTTGTCTATGTTACCTTTGGAAAAGTAAAATTCGAAGTTTTTACTTCCGGTAAATATTTTGAAATTTTAATATTCAACTACAAACAAAAATAAACACTACAAATGCGAAGGTTTTTACTTGAAGCAGTATGAGCCAAAAAGATTTTAATATGAAAGTTACATATTTACGAACGCCCAAAAAATGAGCCAAGATAGAGTAAACACCCTCAGTAGATTGTTTACGATTATACACATTTTTCTTTGAATATCATGGCATCATCATTAAACAACATCATTCTTCTGGTAGTTTCACTTTAAGGGTTTTACACACGACTTGGCTATTGACATAGTCAACTTGTGGTTTGAATGCACAGCAAAACAATACATCATTATGGACCATTTTTTTATTGACACAAATTTAATTCAGCGGTCATTGTTTATCTAAATATTTATTGTATGCTGTAGTTAAGATGACAAACGTTCTAAAATTAATGAACTTATTTTCGATAGAGAAAAATGAAAGGTATTTTTTACATGGAAGCATACTGCAATTGAATTGTATAGACACAATTTTTGGCATAAAAACGACAAAATGTTAACACACCCGTAGTCAGTCTGCAAAATACAAACTTGCTGTTTGCATCAATTCTCTCTTCTACTACTTTTTAAGGTAAGAAAGAACTTATCGTTCCTTAATTTGCTGATTAAATTAATTTGAGTTTGTTTTATTTGCAGCTCCTCAACTGTCTACTTTATAATAGAAACGCAACGACTTTTTAAGGAATGCAGATGTGTAGTTTTGTCGTTCACAATTATTTAAATTATTTAACGCATGCATGCTGTTGTAAAAGTAAAGGGTAAAAAAGTGATTTAAGCTTACATAAATACGTTATATGTATGTGCTACAAAGTTAAAGTGATAGCTGTTGTTGGCAAAGTTCTGTTGATGACCAAGATGTAATCTAAAAGGTAAGTATTAAAACTTTCCAAGATAACTTAATTCAAAATTTAACATTTAGTGGTACCACCTGGGTTTATTTGGCATAGGCAATTCAGCTATAAACCAAAAAAATGTCTCTTTTATATAACATTTTATGCCAAAAGTTGAGATTCATTCCATACAAACACCCACTTGCTAGCAATTTTTTCCATAATTGTGACAAGAAAGGTTTTTCGTTTATACATATTCAAAATTTATTAATAATTATTAATAATTATTATTGCGTTCGTATCACAAAACGCATTTTGAATCTTTCTTCTGTTTTTTACAACAGTAATATTTACGTAGTTCTAAAACCAAAGTGAGCTTCTCTATTCAATGTCGCTTGTTCATCCATTTTTCTGTGCAGACAATTTTATATGAAAAAGTTTTTATATGAAAGCGGGCGATATTTTTCACATAAGGTTTTTAGTATCAAGTCAAAAAATTTAAACGGAAATCTAGGAATTTCAAACGGACCATAAACATTTGCGTATAGTTCATCATGATTATACAAAGTTAATAACCTTTATTGTTAACTGTATCAATATTGCTGTTAAAGCTTTGCATTATCTGCTGAAAAGCACATAATGACAAATTTAATTCAAGTTTTAAAGCAAATAACATTATTTTTCTTTCTATAAAATGAACATTGTCATAAATTTCCTGTGTGCACTTAAGCTCTTAAGTAACCAAAACATTTAAAACCTATATTTCATTGATCACACTGCCATACATTTTTTACGAACCAGTAATGAATAATATTCATTATTCATTCATTAGAATATACAATGACAATTTTGTGCTTCTTTTCAATTGGGCTTCATTGCTAACTCTATCAGACTAATTCGTGGATTTACATACAGCAACAGAGTATGATATGTTTATACATTTTTACTAGTAGTCCGTCATCATTATGATGATAAATGGTTATTTAGCACATATTTGCTGCACCTCTTCAAATTAAAATTCTGCACTGTGCAAAAAGGTAGTGCCACAGCAGCGCATAACAATGCTTACGGACGATTGAAAGTGAATGTTTTTAAAACTGCAGGGATATCACCAAACTCGCATTTTTTCAAATACGTTAACATTCTTTTGAGCAGTTTAGGTAATGTCTCATGTCATGTAGCAGAACAAGATTTTCCCCTTGAATATGGTTTGCATATTAGGCATAGAAACATTCTTCTACGGTACTTGATTTCACATGATTTTTTAATGTAGTAATGTAATGTAGGTCGTTAAATAAGATTGTAATTGAAAGTTGTGACTTTTGAAACTAACCAAATTAACATAACGATCAATGAGCAGCACACATTATTATTTGTTTAGTAATTTTTGATTTATAAGTCTGCTGTCAGAGGAAAATTGTCTATAAAAATTTCGAAAACACGAACAAAAAGGCAGAATATTTCCCAAGTCACATACAAAACATATTCAAACACTCCTTTTTATGCTGACCAGAAGAGAGATTTGTCTTTTTTAGAGCAAAATGTAGCAATTTTTCTCAAATGCCTTGTCGATAATATTTTTCGCCTGCAAATCAACCCAATTTGCTAACCTTCGAATATCATTATTCATGCATGCAGGATCGTTATTGCCCGAGGCTGGATGCTCACTCATGATTTAATAGCATAAATAAAAATTGGCGTTGCCACAGCGAATAAAACTGCACAGATCACCCTTTTACTACTTCTAGTTGTGCTTGATAACAGGGCTGCATAATATAAAGCATGCATAAATAATGTAGCCATTCTGCAACGGCCATAACCATCAGCACGGTGCAAAATGAACTTTTCGTAAAAAACTGAGCTGTACGGCAACATATTATTAAAAACTAGACTCACTCCTATTATCATGGTCATTTTGCTTGTATAAATTAGATGGTGATGTTGATCTTAGACCAACTGCCACGATCATCACACATCAAAAAGTTCAATGCCGTCTCTTCTTGTACAATCCTGCTGTTGCTCATGATGGTTACATTTTGTAGCATCTTTGCATCAACAAATAAACCACTGGAATAATGTGCATAAAAAATAACACCTTTTTTGCAATATTATTCTGCAAAGCAAGCGTGTAAAGTTTATTTTGGCATTTATTTTTTCCAGTTATAAAAGAAATATTCCGAAACTACATGCCTGAAAATTCATAAACAAACACACACAAATAAATGGATACTAAAAAGGCTGTTTAAAAGTTCTTAATTTGCAAGAATATTAGGTAATCGGGAAGGATAACTTGATTTTATAGATTTTACGTTTTTTACTGTTGTTAAAATACGCAGGCAAACGTAACATATTCTTCACATATTCATGGAAAGTGTGAAAAATTGTAGATTATTTGCGCATGCCGTTACAAATTCGGATCGCCAACCGAAATAAAAGTAATGCTTACGTACGTAACTCAATATTCATAATAAATGAATGGAAAAATAATTGGATAATTGAAAATAGTAAAACTTTTCTTAGATTTGTTTCAAATTTTTGTCGATTGCAGTTAAACTTAGAAATAAATATTACCAGCAGTAATTTATGTTTCACATAAAAGAATACAATGGCTTTGATATCTTTGCTAAAAAAATGCAGGTGTGCAATACAATAGTGTAAACACAAAAATCAGTTGTTAAAAGATTACAGTTTTTCTAGTTTTACTATTTTATTGCTGTGTAGTTTTTTTACTTGTAGTCATAACTGATCTTATTGTAAAAAGGTTCGTTTCTTGCTTGCATGGGTAAAGGAATATAAAGTCTGTTGTTACTTGTTCCCATTGATTTTTTCAATATGAAAAACAAACAACGTTTCGTTGTGCAACAATAACATTTACGTATGTATCTACATAAGTCTGTTTACAATGGTCTTTTTATTATGGCTTAACATTTATAAATGTGGCTGATACTCTTTTTTTTCACCGCAAATTCAATACATGCATATTACGATGATGACCAGCAATCATAATTGTGAACACATTTACATCAGTTGTGACAGTTACGTACTGGGTACAAGAAGGAGTGTCTGTTGCTAGCGTAGTAGCGATGCATGCATAATAAATTTTGAGTAGTTGAAAACAATCGGTGCTGTTTATCATTTTTGCAAAGTGCATATATGAATTATTTTTATTCATAACTTGTTAAAAGATTTTCTCTGTCATTGTACGCAACACGAAATGAAAAAAATGAATGCTATCATCACAAATATTGTGTTCATGTCACTTTTGTTTTATGGAAGATTATGTTTCTCGTGGAAATTATTCCGTCCTTTTATTATTATGATACAGAACAAGCGATATATTAGTATAAATTCTAATAATTATGAAACATTTGAATATAATGCTTCCAGTGTTACTTTTTATTGATATAATAAGTAAATTTAAAATTTATTAGATTATATTATACAAAGCGGAAAATTTTCAAATTGATATTAAAAATTGATTAAAAAAACTTTTTGAAAATGTAATGAAATTGTCGTAATTAGATAAACATTATCATTTCTATTTGCAAAATAGATTGAATTTTTAAAGATTTCATGATTGCCAATACCACTTTAAGCTATACAAATACAATGCAAATCAGAATCTTCCAAAATATCACTTTAAAACCGATGGNCCAATACCACTTTAAGCTATACAAATACAATGCAAATCAGAATCTTCCAAAATATCACTTTAAAACCGATGGCAACCATAAAAGTTAAGCAAATGTGCCTGAATTTTAAAATTGAGCTTTTCATAGATTTTGTAATCGTGGCATAATGCATTTTTTAAAATTTGTTTTGAACATCATATAACTTATATATCTTAAACATAAATCATAATACATCTACTTAAAATAGTATTTTGAAATTAATATAAACAATATTATTGAAAGACACAAAATTAGAATGTCTTATTATTTAAATGTATACAGGAGCATGATCATTAATTACTTTTTTGTAGTAGTTTTTGAACCAAACTGAGACTCTATAAATCCTACTGGAACGGATTCATGTTTAGAAATCCATGTTCTCCCACATTCACTAATTGTCATAATCTCTCTTCGGAACGATGAATGCTCGACTCCCACCGATGTTTTTTTCAATAAATTGTACAGTGTATAATGTGTTTCATCTGGATTTTCCAACTTTTCTATGTACTGTTGATGATAAATATTTTCGTGTTTCGGCTTGCCTTTTACAGTAGTTTTCTCTGCGGTTCGTATTGAGTAGTTTTTTGGCCCCAAGCCAACAAAAGATCTGGCATAAAAATGCTCGATTCTTAACAAACCAGGAGTTAACTCTTTGCTTTTGTCATGCAGGTGATGATCTGCCGGAACAGTTGAAAAATCCAAAATGTTTGATAGTTTCTCAAGGTCTTCTTCAAAAGTTTCTTGTGGATCATGTATTTTTGCTAGTATAGAGTCGGTGTTAATCATAACAATTTGCATTCTTGGTCCAAATAAGGGCCGCAAATGCATATATACAGCTTTGTACAATGCCAGCTTAGACATTTGCATTACTTTCCATCCAATAAAAATGTTGTTTTGTACATGAACATTTGACCGTTTGCGTTGAATAAGAAGGGTTTGCTCTGACATTGGAACAACATCGAAAATGTTTCCCCTTTTGATAAGTTTTTCAGCTTGTCTTGTGCTGTTTGCAATATTGGAAACTAGACTATTTCCTTGGTGAAGAAACATTCCAATACAACTGTTTCCAGCTATTTTTGGTATCATAGAGAGAAAGTCAGAACGTGTTTCCTTTCTAGCAGAAACTATTGCATCTACAAAGAGTTTCCATGCGCCTGGTTTGGAGCAATACTCAATTATTTCTGTTATTTCCACCAATTCCATTCCCATTTCCAGATAAAATATTAACGCTTCATGACAAATCCAAACTCCTATCTTTGGAAGTTGATCAAGTATAATGTGTTGTTGTGGAAGATCATTCTGCCCCCTAGCAGCAGTTGGGCAAAAGGGAAACCATTTAGTATTTTCATGCAATCTAACTGGATAGTTTAGTGTGCATTTTATGGCATATCCAATATTTTGTACTGCTCCAACATTACTTAATTTAAAATGTTTTACTTCATCTTCCGTAAAATGACGATATCCACTATGTGGAATACCATCATCGCCCAAACATGACAAATACAGCGATACGAAGTCTAATGACAATATTTCACACTTTTCGTGTTCAGGTATATTTTTGTCACCCAAACGTGCGGAACGCGCCTCGACTCTCCGTGTGGTAAGAAGTGAGATTCCTCCTTGGATGGATTCGGATAATGCAGCAATAATGTTTTTATCCGTTATGTGCTCGTAATCCGATTTGGAGATGTAATGTGCAATTGAATAAGCATATATTGCTAATGAATTGTCGAATAATGGACAGAGAGAAAATTTGCTCATGCTCCATTGCGAATATTTTTCCATTACTGCAGCGACTCCAAATACTCGTGATTTAAGTACTGCTTCCGCGTATGTCTTCATATTTCTCCCACACTGGCGGTACATAAAGTATGACCGGTCGTAGTCATCTCGTGTGGGAATATAGTTGGAAGAGGGATCAAGAAAGTTTTCGAATGAGGGAAATTTAGCAGAGGCCAACTGGGCTATGCTATTAACTGCTGCTGTAGGGAATATTAGTCCTCCTTTGAGTCCCTCTTCATCCTCGTCGTCGATGTTCGCTTTCTTGTTATATTTGTCAAGATGAAAAAAATCAGAATCAGGGTTAAGTTGTTGCATGAGTTTGATAAGCGGCTGGTTTAGATGCTCTCTTGAATCACAAAAACGTACTGAATTTCTCAAGTAAATAGAAGAAAACTTGTTATTCTTTTTTGGTATTATTTTAAATTCTGGTACGCGATCCACCTGGGCATCTGAAAGCAGTGTGTATCCTCCAAGTGTAAGAAGATTGTGATTGAAAGCCGGAAACCATGATTTTTGTTTTATCTGGAGGTTGCAATCAGAACATATCACCTCCACTCCCCCAAACTTGTAATGGTGATGATGGCGTGCAGCTTTCTTTTTCTTTTCTTTTTCATGACCCTCATTTTCTCGGGGCAAGGATTGAGATTGTTTGTCATTTGATATGATGATAAGTCGGTTTTTGCAATGGGGACACCTCTGGTCCGGTGGTACAATGTCGTCAGCTTTGTTTGAAGTTAATGGAATTGAATCTCTCTTCATGTATGTCTTGTAGGCTTCTGAATGGTACAAGAGTTGCAAACATAAATCCTCCGTGTAGCTTTCTATTTCTTCATTTGCTACAAAGCAAGTATAATCGTGGCGCTCTCCATTGCAATCCACTCCCAAAAATGCATAACCCATTGGTTTCAACAACGTTTTATTATTCTGTTGATTTTCAATAAAGTACACGTAATCAAAATAAAATCGGTAAGCAGGCTCTTGGAGCTTATGTAAGTCTTTGAACTTGTAGTTACTCTCTTTAGGAAAGGTGAGATTTTTGCTTTCGAAGCACTCAGTCTCTGTATGATTTTTCGTCAACCCAAGGCTACAAAAGCGACACACACCACTAAAATTCTCTGTTCTTAACTTTAGCAATTTCCTAATATCCATAATGCAAACTATATGAAATTCTGCTTTGTACTTGGCACGCTCTTCTTCTGGTAGATCATCGCGGTACACAACAAGTAAATTCACATGATTTTTATACATAACTTTAGTTTGTCTGATTGGTAATACCAAACTTTTACCAACGTGAAAGTGCCACACTCCAACAGAAATTAAATTTGCCTGCTCAAACTTATCGATTTCAGTCAATTTAAATCCATCGCCCATCATATCACAATTTAAGTTTCCTTTAATTCTCATTTTTTCGTAATTGTGTGGCCACTCAAGTTGAGCTTTAATGTTTCTCTTTTCATTTCCAACGGCATTTTTGTATGCCACACCACATACTGTGTAATCGTTTCCATATAAACTACACAAAACACTCAATTCAAAGGAACATTGGGCCCGTACTTTAATGTTGATAAGTCCTTGGGCCCATTTTAAGCCCTGTGGTAGTGGAAGGTATCCGCTAGACTCAACTTTAGTTGGCTTAGACATTGACATTTTAATTGAGTTTCCAAAATACTTTTACAAATGAAAGTACTTAAGAGATTCTTTTTTACTTCAAGAAGAAGGTGAATGTGCTGCGTACACTACGAAAACAAAATCAGACTGGCTGTGCAATTTTCCTAACAGTGATCGAACATGCATATTTTTGGAAATTATTATTGGCATGTGGCCTGAAAAACTTGTTTATATACATGATACGAAGCGAATTTGATGGCAGTTATTTTTCGAAGGTTGTGTGGTGTACATCAAAAAATATTACTGCAACTGACATAATATACAAGCATTGTGTTTTCGTGTTTTCGCAACAGTCATGAATCTTGAAAAGAAAGCAGGAGTCTACACATTTCCAATGTTGGACTCATTTTCAAAAACATGTAAAAAATTTGTTCTTCCTTATCATATATTTACTCATACACTGAACAGTTCTCAACGTGAATGTGTGCGTACATTGTGCAAGGCTGTAAAAGATTCTGTCTTAGGTAAATATTCTTTTAATATAATCCGCAGTGCAGCTGGAAGGGGTAAATCCCAAGTTTTATTGAGCCTTGCAAACTACTGTGCACAAAAAGGGATAAGTTTTGAAATTGCCTGCCCATCAGCCGTGTCAGCGTCTGTCTTTTATTGTGATACTATTTATGGTTTAATGGGATGGCATGATGTTACAAAGTCATGGCCTGAACAAGTTCACGAGTTTACTACTCCCAATCGCCGATCACGCATTAAAAAAATGCTTGTGTTACTATGTGATGAAGGGAGTATGCTGGCAGCCGCTCAAATGACTGCGATGATAGAACGAGTATCCATGATTAAGGGCAGTGAGCAAAGAAAACTACCATGCACAATTATTGTTGCATTGGATGAAAGACAACTCCCATGTGTAAATGATATTCCACTTTTTTATTCGCCATCTGCTAAGTACGACGACTTTGTAAATTTTTCGCTTCAGTTGTATGCAAGTGCAGAGAACATATGTGAGCTAAATTATAATATGAGACAGCGTTACGATAAAAAATATGCAAAAGTTTTGGATAACTTGCACCAACACGTTGTTACATACGAGGATGTGTTGCTTCTTGAAAGACGACATGAGAAATATGCAACAGCACAAGAACTTGCGTATTTCTGTCAACAAAAAAGAATCGTTGCTACAAATGAACAAGCTTATCGATACACAGAGAACAAGTTCACTGAAGATGGTATTTTTTTTAGAAAAGTTGTACCAATATTACATTCTGACTGCCAGTTGTGCATAAAGGAAAATTATTCTGAATTGTTTTTAGCAATAGGAGCAAAAATATTGCTAACACGAAATGTGTCCATCCCTGCAAATTTAATCAACAGCAGCACTGGAGTCGTCGTTGATGTTGTTTATGAAGACAATCCTACATTTCCTTCATACATTTTAGCAAAAATGGACAAATACAGAGGACCAACTGTCGGTCCAAAAAGACTAGTTCCTCTTTGTCCTCTTGTACAAAAGATTACATGCAAACATCAGGCAACCGAACCGATTTTTGAAATGAAAAAATATTTCATTTTGAACTACCTTGCTGTGACCAGTCACAGAGTGCAGAGCCTAACTATCCCTGCTTGTGTTGTTGATCTGAAAGGTTTTGATAAGAATGGAAGTCACTTGTATGTATCACTGTCTAGAGTAGTTGCTGCAGATAAACTATTATTGTGCTCAACACAACCAATCGAGTCATACTTTAATATTATTGATGAGCATACAAGCAGCGTAAAAGTGCAAAAGCTAATTACTGAATGTTTAATAACTGAAAAAATTGGAGTACTTCCCACTGACTTTTTGAAACGAAAAAATGGAGTTATATTTATTCAAGAAAATAGCAGCAGATGCATAGAGTTTAGTATTCTTTGTTCTTTAGAGATCCGCATCCTGACAGATGCTACTAATGAAAATGAAAAAAGAAACATTAAACGCAAGCTGCAGCGACCAGACTTTTACAATGGAAAACAAAAACTGAACATGAATTTACTAACAATGTTGAGTGAATGGGAGGCATATCATGACATTAGCCTTTCAATATGGGAGTATAAAAAGGACGAACTAAATATAATACGCCCAACAAAGCTGAAATGTTTGCATCACTGTAACCTACTCCTCGTTCGTGGTGACAGCAAAATTTTTTTTGGTTGCATTACAGATATTCTTTTGCTAGCAGGACATCGCAAAGATAAAAACTTGAATGCGTGTCAATTCTGTGGTAAATTTGTAAAAAACATTTCCTTACACGAAAATAACTGCTATAGTACTGCCAAGTAAATACGTGTTCTATCATTAACTATAATCGTTTCAATTCGTTTACAATTGGATTTCAATAATTTTTTTTTAAAAATTGAAATGGATAAAGCAATAAAGTGTAAATATGAAGATTGTGAATTCGTTGCAAGCGATATTTACGATAAAGAACTGCATGACCACGAGAAGCATTGGTGTTGTAAGTGTGGATACAAAACAGCAAATTTAGACAATCATTCATGTGATTGTGATCTGGAATATTGTTCTGAAATCAAAGAGCCCATGAATGAGGATGGGACATATATTTTTGTCCGGGGAAGATCTTCATTACAAAGACTGGCAGTGGATTATTTATACGAGTTTAAAGAAAAAATTGATTCTGTCACTGACGCCATGCTATCCATAAAGCAACCTTTTTCCGTTCTACTCGAAGAGTACATTAAGTTTCATGGTGGGATAAGATGTCGAATTGTAACAAATTTGACCATGCGATCAATTAAAGATGGCGAGTTAACGAAGAGGACGTACCAAAGTGCTCTTCTTAAAATCCTCCATCCATCTTTCATCGAGGAAGTTTTGGAAAATCAACTCATCTACATGGAAAATTTGATTCATTTATTGGCTCATGAAATTTCTGGAGTAACAGTGGAAAGCGTTGACTCTGTGGAAATCAAAATATCCAAATATGCACCCCAAACTAAACCAACGGTGACCAAGAAGAGTGCAGATAAACCCAACTAATCTTAAAGTATGGTTTTCATTTAATGTTTAATGCACCACTAGCAACTATCTAAGATTCAATTTCTTGGACGATCTGTAAAATTTTTACTATATTTAACAACGTGTTAGTTTGTATACAGTCATTGTTTTTTGTAGGTCAATCAACTAGTGGATGTAAATTGCAGTAATTGGTTTCTTGTTACAGTTATAAACAAATATTTATATGTTTGCTTCCAATCTGCCTAATAATTAGGTGGTGGAGTAAATTGTGAGATTCTTAATGTGGGAAGTCTCATATCTTTCTTTTTTGGCAAGCGAATGATTTTTCTTTTCCATTTAATATTTTATAGGGTTAAGCTTTTAAATAATTGTTTGAATTTCACAATATAACATAAGTATTTTATAGTAGGCATAGTAACAAACAAATAAAGCCTTTTGAATGAAACAATTTTTTGTTAACATAAAAGCAGGTTAAATTAATTTATAGTAAGTATATAAGTTATATCAATATTCAGTATATTGTTATTATTTGCTATTTATAAAACAATATGTGTTCGTTTTATAACTTTTTGCAGTGTTAGTGTAAAAAAATAATTATCGAAAAAGAAGCAGAAAAAAATAAACAATTACTAATGATATGAAAATATTTGTAGTAAATACAGTTATGTTAGTTTAATTTCATGATAATATTATTAATGTCGACAAAAACAGGATGTTGGTTGGCTTTTTTGTTTTGTTAAAAGTATTATTTTATAACGACAATAATTTTTTGGTGGTATTGATTAAACAATGATACAACTACAACGTGTGAATCTGTAATTTAAATACACACACAAACTTTAAAAGTTAATGTTGTTTTGATTTGTTAATATAATTATTACTACTAATGTTAGTAAAACAGTTTGTTAATTTGTTTTCGCATTATTAATAAACATTGTGAATACAATGACAATTTTTTGGTGGTGGTACAAATTTATAAAACAATTCAACTTGTGAAATGAAAATATTTGCAACGTAAATGCACAATGTAAAAGTAAATGTTAGTTAGGTTTGTTTTAATTTTATTATTATCGACAAGAATCTGGTGTTGGTTTTGCTATCGTTATACGTTTTGTCAACAGTTCCAATTACTACTAGTTTTACGTGGTGGTTTTTATACAACATTATGAAATGAAAAAACATTTGTAATGTAATCCATGCACACATTTAAAAAGTGAATGATGTATTAAATTGCTATTATTATAATTTTTATTGCTGGTAAAAATGATGATACGTTATCTTAATTTTTGCAAACACTGTCAATTCAAATGACATTTTGGTGGTTATTTTAAGACAATACAAATTATGAAATGAAAAATATTTGTAAGGTAAATACATGCACAAATTGATTTTTTAAAGTAAGTGTTGGTTTAGTGTATTGGTGAAAACGAATTGTTTTTGTAATATTTTTTGTAAACACTGCCAATTATTAAAGGTAATGTAATTTTTTTGGTAATGGGTTAATAAAAACATTAAAACATGCATAAATTTTCGTATTAGTCGTCACTGCGTTCAATGCAAATGCTACGTTCATAGAATACAAAAAATATATACCATGACAAATGCTTTACCTAACATTGCACGACAGCATTTGTGTAGTAATATCGAAATTTGCTGATTCCTTCCTTAAATATTCCGTCTGCTATTAAATTTCATCACTTCCGTATCACATTGACCAGAAGTAAACTTAAAATTTGTACTACCCGCCACGAATGCATACACGGTAGTGTTCAACCA
>JAANSP010000692.1:0-19123 GCA_036850745.1 Homidia socia | reverse complement strand
TATCTTTGTGATAAAAGAAAAGTTGTAGTATCAAAGGTATTTTGTATTTCTTGCATCCGTCAATCTACATTCCACACACTCGCAACATCATCATCATCAAGCATTGCATTTTAGAAGAGCTTTTCTCGCTATATAATGTGAATATTATTATGCCCACGATCATTTAAAAAAATATTTTGCTGCAAAGAAAATTGCATCCAACTAGCAGCAGCAACAACAACAACGATAAACCAACCGTATAACAAGATGCATGATGATGGGTATAAAGGCAAGACAAAAACACAACCAAAAATTTTTATTAAAGAAGGAAACGAAAGATGAAACAAACAAGTAGTAGTGCTTAGACTTATGGCATGCAAGAATGTTTTTATGCTGCTGTTTTTGCACTACCGTTTCTTTCTACTACCAACTGCAGGCATACTCCTCTCCTCCTCATGGTCCTCAACATAAAAAGAACAAAAAAGAGGAGACATAGAATAGATACACGTACAAAATCGCATATGTAGCTAGAAAAGTTTTTTTTCGCTGATTCAATCTCTTCTGCCTGTGACTACCGTGTAATGGAGAGAATTTTCAGAATAGGAGGAGACGGGGAGATACCCATCACATCAACATCATATAACATAAAAACTTTAACAAAATGTGCGATAATCAAGTAAGGTAGAGTGGAGAATGGGATGCAACAGTAACAACATAATATAATATGTAGTGATGGTTAAAAGCATACGGACATCTAGTCAAAAGGAGAAGAGGAAGAAAAAAGGCCAGGCGCATGTTACATTCAACATTACATGCAGAAGCAGTGTACACACACACGACGAGAGGACACGACACGGCTCTGCATTACCTTCTGGTGTTGCATTGCAATAATTCCTACCTGCGAAAAAAGAAGGAAAAAGAAAGGGTTTCTCTAAACAAACTTACTGGTATCGTGTCGTGTCTACTACATGCCTAACCAAGGTAGGTATACAATGTATGCACTACAATCTACATGACCACACATTGAACATTGTCAAGTTTTCTACACTTTTGTTACGAGAGTAAAGAGGGAGTTCGGGGAGCCAACAAAGAGCAAACCACAGAAAATAGTAGTGCAAAATGCCTGACTGCGAATGCACAAGCACTGCTATGCACACGTAATACAGAAATATGTTGGAACAAACAGTTAGTCAGTCAGATAGACAGTCTAAGGTTTTCTTTCTTTGAGTGATCATTACAATAGGAACGAATTGAAGGAATAAGAGCTTTAAAAAAGAAAGAGAAAAAATGATAAAAAGAATTGTTGGCATTGCAGCGCAGCGTGCTCAATAGGTAGAAGAAGATAGATATGGAGGCAGGCAGGTAGAGAGAGGTACGCTGTAGACAATTTGTCTTGGATTATTATTATTATTGTGCTGTTATAGTAGCTTACTTTATGCGTGCTGTGTCATTATTATGAAGCATTATTTTGTAACTAAAGCGTAGTATACCTTCAATTTATCAACCCACAACACCTTTCTGTTCCTTTTGCATTGATGTTCATTATTATTTTTATTATGTAAGAGCGAGAGAATAAAATGGAATATCTTGTTGGTTTTAAATAAAATTGTCTGTATGTCCATGCAAAAGTAAATGTGTTTTGAAGTCTTTAAACTGTAAAGTTTGACCTATCGAGAATGATATACGCCAGATTAGCATAGTTAAAACTTTTATTTTAGGTTTTCAAACTTTTTTGACGTCTTCTCAGTAGAAAGGGTTTTTTTCGCTATTTTGCCCCTTCAGTGTTAAAATGATTTATTATTGTGTCGTAATAATGTACCGGCAATGATGATCATAATGTTTTTACACGCGTGAGAAAAAGAGAGAGCTGAGAACAGAGACTTGGATGCGACTTGAGTTTGGTGTTTTACAACCAGCCAAATGGTTTGTTTATGTGAGCACAAAGCTTTTCTTGCCATGCATCAAGCATGCATACCTAATATTATTGAGCATTTGATGAAACCAATGACGATAGTGATGATGACGATAAAGCATATATGGGAATAAAAGTAAACATTATATATTGCAAGTACATATTATAAAAATGCTGCGTTTTTGAATAAATGTAGTAACGAGCAAAAAGTGACGATAAGGTAACCAAGAGAGAGACCTTCATTATTGTTACGTTACAGCAGACTGTTAGCGATAAAAATTATGCATAGCGATTTATATCATGACGGACGACGATGAGACAAAAATCGTCATTGATAGGAAGTACGCATGGCGAATCTTTACTTAATTACAAGGAAAAAATGCGGCCGGCAAAAGGAGTGATTGACAATGACGATGAACACATTTAAATTACTCCTCTGGACTCGAATCGGTGGAAAAGAGACGATAAAATTCACACCGTTACAAAAAACACTACTCCAACTCGCAACACTAAAAAATCAGTTTTACGAAAAAATCTTTCAAGAAACACAGCGATACTTCGTCCATACATTATGTATTTATACGTTTATTTGATACAGGCACAAATATACAAGTTGTAAATACAATTCAACGAAATAAATCAAATTTTTGAATTCAGTAAAAAAAGTTTTAGACTTTCCATAGCATAAAATATGTAGTTCGTTTACGATCAAAGAAAGGTGCAGAGTTACACATTATTCCCCTCTATTATGTGTTCCTCTAAAAACTACTTCATAAAAGTAATTGCGCGAGTTAACATCTTGATGATTGCGCACTTGAAAGTTTCAACTATTAAACAATGTTTTCCCGTTTTTGCTGTTTGAGTCATTATACTTAACGAGTTCACACATTCCCTCTCCTAATGTTAGCTTTATCTGTAGTTTGCCACAATTTTGACTTTGAGAAAGTTTTTAGAAAAATTGTATTCAAACTGGAATTCATTCTGGGAATCGGCATATTCTAATTTGAATGAAATAAAAACATATTGAAGTGATCTTGTGTGTAGTTTCAAGCACATTTTTTGGCATAATTAGAGTTCGGTTTGTAGTAGTTACAAACTTTTTACGCCATTTTTCACACTTGATTAATGATACGATAGTTATTATACAAAAACAGTGAATACGTACAATCGAAGTGCATGCATACTCGATTTTCTATTTCCCGAAACGTATAAATAAAAATAACGTAGCCTTTTCCTTGCTATTACATTTTCTGTTTCCCCTGGTAAGTATTCAATTCAAAGTTGGATCCGCTCAATCTCTGATTTTTTTTCTTTTGTGGGTTTCCATTTTCTTGTTGCTTGCTTTACAATTATTTGGTAGCGTAGGTGATGAGTGTTATGAGATGAGCGATGATCATGCAACTGATATTTTCTCGTTCCATTAGGAATACGCATCAAAAATACAGAAGAGACAAATCCAGCAGAAGATTTGTGCGAAGAAACAGTGTTTATATTGAGAGACCAACACACATAGAGCAGAGTTTAGGTTTTGCCCAAGAGAGAGTTGTCGTGACATTTTGTATAAAACTTGCAAATGTCAGATTGTTTTTCCCATGAGACGCTAGTTGCAAAATGAATGGTGGAAAGTTGTGAAATGTGGTTATCTAGTAGTTATTTCATCCTAGGAAAAAAACGGACGTAAATTGGTAAGATGATATTGTCGATGATATCATATTGAACCTCAACCCCGGTTATTGCAACATGTACAATCCAAATGTCGGTCCTGTATTCTCTTATTTCACTTCCAAAAAACAGAGGTTTGAAAAACATTTTGGAAAAATGCTTTACAAACTTTTGCTCGAGTTATCCAGTCATTTCAATTTATTCTTTTAATTAACAGAAGAGATCTAATGTCCTTTTGACGTCAAAGCCCAAAGGTATACTGCGGAAACACCATGCGATGTCTTGATTTGTCAAACTGCCTTTATGCAAAAAGTGTTATAATAATTATTCCGCAATTATTTTATGTGAGCTATGAAATCATGTCAATTCATTTTTTTAATTGGTAAAGAGATCTAATGTCTTGAAATGTCAAGCTGCCTTTACGTAAAAAGTATTATTTTCTATTTAGAAGACAACATTCTTAAAAGACGAAAACAGATTAAGCAACTTTATGCGAATCTCTGTTTTTCGTTTCTGAACTCCCAGCACTATGAAATCCTCAAATTTGCTAATATTTGATTCATTTAATTTCTGATCTATGCATGTATATGTGTAGTCTATTACTATTACACACGCCTATTCATGAAAAGTTACGCATTACATGGGTTTTTGTTGTCCACTTCACATCAGTGGATCATATAGGCAACGTTAAAGTTTTTGTTGGAAAATTTATAAATAAATTTATAAATTAGTACCACTCCTTTTACCTGATCGTGTAAACTACTTATTTGAAATCATATCAATAATTTCTTCCGTTTGCATCCTTCATTCAAAGTACGTTGATAACAATATACGTCACCAATGGCAATTTTAAAATACCATTATACAATATTTTTGTAGCTTAACTATTGACTTCAAGGCATATCAGCAGTTTTGTATAATACAGAGCGTTTCAAACGACGACAATGATCAAAAAAGGCGTATGATGCAACGATATCAAAGATATGTGAGGATTTCATACCAACAACTTAAATTCTGTTGTACCATTATAAAATGAGGGTGCGGGCGAGGTTTATATATACCCACTTCAGATTGGATTTGCAGCCCATTTTGACGCCAATATATCAACTTGACTTTTTTAATATCCACTTGGTTGCTTTAAATTATGCATGCATCATGATTTTTGTATCAGAATTACTATGTGAAGGGAGTGAAAACTCCCTCAACATGAAAATTTTGCACGATTTCTAACTGTTAATTTGAACAATAATGTGCACGCCTTACTTCGCCCATTCATCTGTATAAAAATGACTTGATGCGAAAAGCAGAGTAAAGAACATCCTCATATCATCCCAGAAATTACCTTGAATGCATTGCAACTTTCGATAATGCAACAGTAATTTACCTGCGATTAAAAACAGAAAATATGTCATTGAAATCTGCAAAAAAATAACAAAATATTTTTACCTACGTAAAAATCAGACAGTCAAATATTTGAGGCCATTTCCTACTAGATCGCTGTAGTGATGATAATCTATAAAAATGAAACTTTAGAAAAACATGAAATGAAGAGCCAGCAGTGTTTCTGATTAACTGAAATATCCTCGTTTTGTCCATGAAAATATTAAATATAATAGTTCTCTTTAATCACTATTTCTTTATAATTTTACTTGGACATTTTATTGTTCCACATGTGATTTTAAATTTAAAAGCAAATGCAGAGATTTCAAATGCTGGCAAATTACAGCCTAGATGTGTT
Source organism: Homidia socia (assembly GCA_036850745.1). Lineage (NCBI taxonomy): Eukaryota > Metazoa > Arthropoda > Collembola > Entomobryomorpha > Entomobryidae > Homidia > Homidia socia. The sequence goes on along the minus strand of JAANSP010000692.1, from coordinate 13,832 downwards.
TTGCCATTTCCTGTATAGCATGCAATCATAAATCATTAAACCATATTATAGGTTGGTGTAGTTTAGTGTATAGTTAAGCAACGAACCACAGCATTGACTGGAGAGATCAGTACGACAAATCCCTTTCTTCTTTCGACAAATTTCACAAAAAAGTTTTCTGTGTTTACAAAGCGTAAGTTGAGTTGGACATGAGCTTTATTGTTTTAAAAATGACACCAGACAGAATGAAATTGCAGGTATACAAACAAAGTACGGAATTAATTAGCAGCATGAGTTTGATGACAAATTCTGCACAATTGTTTGGGACAATGTAATGCTATTTTACATAGTCAGTCATCAGTTACAGAGACAGTTGAAAAAATTTTCCTTCGTTATATCTTTACTTTTTCAAATTCTGTATGTAGCTTATTACTAGAGAACACGCCAGCTCTGTGTTTTTTATCATCACAGTACAAGTGGCTAATAGCTCCTTCCTGCAATTATTATGATTATTGTTAAGTACACACCGCAAAACCCCCTCTTTCCTAATCTATGTACTATGTATGTACCTTAATATTGTTATTGTTGTAAATGTAGTAAGTTATGCAGTAAGTTTTGCAGCATATTTTCATACAAGGATCCATATTGCTTTGATAGTAATAATAATAATAATGCTGGGCTGTGCAAAAACGGAAATCCTCAAGTAAACAATGTGTGAAATGCACCCATGCAAACTTATGCATGATACATAAAGGTTTATTCATACGAGTTTACAATTTTTGCTAAAAATATACCAACCAATATTATTCTATTTCTTCTGAAAAATGATAAAAATGCGTGCGGTAAAACATGCTTATCCTTACCTACTATACACAATATCTAATATTGTACATTGTACTATGCGTACATATCATGTGACCATATTTGACTTGTACTATCAAGTACATATCATTAATATCAAATAAGTAAATAATAATGGTAATAAAATTCCGTTGTATTACTGTAAGTAGTTATAGTCATCCTAGTATTTTTTCAAAATGATACAACAACTATAAAAGAAAAAAGAAATAGATTTACTTGTAGCAAACAGCCTGCCTGCATGTCAATTCAACATTATAGACAATAACAATAGACACACACGCAAAAAACGTACAAACATGTGGTTCGGTAGTTAATCGAGAAATATATAATCTTCTTGCAATAAAGCTAACACCATAATAACGTGGGGAAACGTGGCTAAATAGGTTCGATTAGTAACCCAAAAAGTGTTCGAAACGTAATTAACTACTACTACCACTGTTTTGCAGTAGCACTACATAAATACAAAAGAAATCACCAACAACTTATTGCTGAACTAGATAGGTACATGTAGATACTACACATGGACTTTAGACAAAGTAAATATTTAGTCTAGTATAACCACTAAATGCATGCAAGCTTATAATAGCAATAATACTGAATGACGAATTTCGAATTTTAATTATCATTCGTCATCAGTCATCACTGGTCATAAATTGATCAGTCCGACGATTTCTTTTCTTGTCAATGTTGTTATTTTTGTTTTTGCTGAGCAGTTTTTGTTACCTAAATAAATTAACACAAATGTATCCAACACCTTTAGTAGCCCTTGTTTTCTACTTTTGTTTAAATGATGTGGAATGTATGACAATAGTCACCATCATCAACAAATTTTTACCCTGTATTAGAAGAACGTTGTTTATGTAGGTAACCTAGCTATGTATATATAACTAACATGCCATTCGTTTGCAAAGTGAATCAATGAAATGCTCTATGATGAGTTACATAAAGTTCATAAATAATAAAAACATAAATATAAGTAGCATGGCGTATGGGTATTTTTATGTGCAAACATTGTAAACTATAATACTCTACTATATCAGTTCTTGTGACAAGTAAAGTACATTTGCGTATAAAGCCATATCGTTTCAGTAAATACTGACAATGTGATAGGAAGGGTGTTGCTAAAATTACAGGAACCTTATATACCTATATGAACATTGAATATTACATGGACGAAACGAAAAATGACATGAGTGAGAACTTCTCAATGAGAAGTGAGCATAATGGTACATACTTGATTTCTAATGAAGTACAGGGTTGTGGTTTTTTACGCAAATAATGTAAAAAATAAATTAAATAAATTCCACATGAAAACAAACAACCAACAAAGGAGCACATACAGGGAAATAAAGGCAAGTGACAAATATTGATATTTATGTTCTTTACCCACAAAAACATGAACTTTAAGCTGTGCTTGTATGTAAGTGATGTGCGAATAATTGTGGGATATAAAGGTATATGGTTACAATTTAAAATGCGTTGGGAGTGGATAGAATCCACAGCGCAACTGAAGGGATACAATGGAGATACATGGAGGTTATGGTTATTGTTCCTCTATTTTTTATTTTTGTTTATTGTGCATTATTTCACTTGCTGTTTTTATCACCGCAATTCCCTTTTTTGATGTTGTTGACTGATAAAATAAAACAGTGCTGTTGATAAGAACGAACAAGCAAGTATAAATAGTGATATAGGCGGTGGTGGTGTGGTATTATTTCAGTACCTAAATAAAACAGGTAGTATTTTTGATCTTTTGATTTTTTACACATCATCATTAACCAGACCAACGTGTATGTAATAATATGTAATATTGAAAATGAACGCTGGTTAGAAAAATAAGAAAGGTGCAACAGGATAGTTTGGTGTTGAGGTAGGAGGAAGGCTGATTTTAAGTAGTTAAGGCGTGGAAGGATGGAGACTGAGTGCCATTTCAATTTTTTTTTGTTTTTTTTTAATCCTGCTCGATTAAACAGATATCAGAGTCCAAATTAGAAAAAAATAACGGTGAGCGGATATATTTAGACAACGAGATGCTCTGCCCCCTGTTAAAAAACTTAAAACAAGTATTTTGATGAGCTTTGATTAGGTAAATAAAAGTATATAGTGCTCTTCCATCGGAAATTTCATCACCATTTCATGACCAAATAACTTCCCCCTGTTAAAAAACTGAAAACAAGTATTTTGATGAGCTTTGATTAGGTAAATAAAAGTATATAGTGCTCTTCCATCGGAAATTTCATCGCCATTTCATGACCAAATATGTAACTCATGAAGAATGAAAAGATTGCTTTTTGTACGCCATAATTTATGTTAGTTCTAATGCACTCTCATAAACCGGCAACGTTTTGGAATTTGGATGCCACTCTCATTTAATATTCGAGTCAGCACTTTCCACATATATTATGTCCACATAAGCAAACTTGCTAATTTTTATTTTTGTTTTATTTTTCTCTTTTCATAAACCGGTGCGCTCTTAATTCCAATGAGCAAACTTAGTAATAGGACGATTCTAACAATAGCTTCTTTCCTTTTGTGATTACACTGTTCGTTATTATGCATTCGTGTATGGCGTGTCGTTGTTGTAGACCTTTTCGAATATGAAAAACTTATTATATCCTTATTACATGCATGGGTTCATGAGCACATAGGAATGTCTACATTTAAAAAGAGGCATGCGTACATTGTACTCGAAATACATATACTATGGGGCACATATGACGATACTGCCATCATCAGCAGAAGAGTCATCATCATTCTTTTCCACCAGAGACCACAATCTTGTTATTTCTGATTTTTATATTACCTTTCTGAAAATTAATGTTAACTCGGCTTGCACAAAGACTCAAAGAGGAAACTGCATGCAATTTTTTAATTTGAAGTATTATTTATGGTCACCACTTTTGTCTTTGTCACTTGCATTAAAAATACGCCAGAAACGTAACCACATTAGAATGCGCATGCCTATGCAAAAAAATGATGAGGGAAATTAAATGAAGAAGATGAGGACCATAAGGAGAGGCAGTGACAAACAAAATAATAATAATAAAAGAAATACAAAAATGTATTCATGGTTTGTTTTTAATGGAATGGAAACTTTTAACCATATCACCGCCATGACAAGGCGACCATGACGCGACGCAATATTCTACTTATCATATTATACAGATCTCTTTTCTCTATGTAATACCCTCTGTAGTTGTAAATATAGCAAGTCTTTGTCGCCAACGCAATTCAACCTGTAGGGATATCCGACATTCTTTGTTTTGCCCATGCATTTCTTTCTGCCTCTACGTTTCTGCCTACATCAAGAAATCAGGAAAGGGGAATAGAATTAGCAAGTCTTTGTCGCCAACGCAATGCAACCTGTAGGGATATCCGACATTCTTTGTTTTGCCCATGCATTTCTTTCTGCCTCTACGTTTCTGCCTACATCAAGAAATCAGGAAAGGGGAATAGAATGTGCAATAAAAGTGGTCATAAATAGCTATCACCATTTACCTATCATTTCCTCTCCTCCTTCTCGTCATGTCTTGTAATTAGCAAAAACTAAGAGGAGAGAGGGAGAAAAAAACACACCAGTTAGGTCATTCATATACGACCATTCCGTTTGAAGATTGTTTTTTTGATAACTGTTAATAATTTCAAAGACATAAAAATGTCCAATTTTTTTCTAAATTGTGTTTTTGGCTTTCATCAGTTGTTTAATATTTATCTATATTTATACAAAATACATTTTGTAATCTTGTGGACACTTCACCTTCCAATCATAGAGTTGCTGATTTGTACCGTGCGTCGTCGACGATAGCTTTCAAGAAAATCATTACTGTTAATGTTTTCTTATACTTGAAAAGATTTTTGAACGAATGCATGAATATGTTTTTTGTAATAACAACATAATAACATGTTTTTTCCAAATTTTATGACAGGTATATATCTATGCACCTTTATACAGATGATGTGAAATTTTATGTAGAAAGAAACGGAAAAGACAGTTGTTGTGGGTGGACGGGCTGCTCATAGATGCCATAAAGAAAGGCCACTTTCCGAAAAGGCACCATTAAAATTAAAGGCGTTATCTTTCACTTTATATGTTGCATTCGATTTTCAACCTTTAAACATGCATACATATACATATTTACTATACTCTTTTTATTTTAGTCAAGACTTTGGTTTCAAGATTAACGGAACATGGTTTATAATTATACTAGTGATATTTTATCGTATTCTTTTCGCTTACAAGGTGTTTTTAAATTAGCAAAGGAGCATAAATCAAGTTCATGCGAATGTTGAGCTTACTGTCAGAGGGCAATAAGCAAAATTATGTGGCATGTGCATGCGAGTTTGCTATTTATCTGTTACCTTTGAAGTACCGAGCAGCAAAATAAATAAAAACCATCGTCTGTATCGTTTGTGCAAGCTCTTTTATATGGAAAATAATAGCATTATTGTTCTCCCCTTGACATTATAGTGTCAAATGTAGCGAGTTATTCATTTTTCAATTTCATTTGAGTAATTCATTTTTTAATGACAAATATACTCTCAGTTTACAGGCTTCCAGAATCAACTTGTATTTAGAATCAGTATCAAATGCTGCTGTGATACTTTAAAATTAAAAGTTAAACTACCTTCAGTTTGCACATATCAGGTTCAAATTTAGTCGCATTTAATTTGTAAATTATTGGGATATTTACGCATCTCTATTTTTTGTTTTAATCATAAATATTTGTAATTATACTCCATGAAGGCAGTGCATGCAGTGACGACACAAACGATCTTATCTAAGTATTTCAGCCCAATTTCAAATTTCACAGGATACCTATTTTCATACAGCATTCGTACAAAATATCTTGAGTACCAGCATGCTACACAGTTTGATTCCGGCTTTCAATACCTTTTGCTCTTCGCTAACGGATTAACCATTTTCCTGTTTCATTTCGTTACCGTCTCTCTCTCTCTCTTTCTCTATGCATGCATCGTCTCATCTCGTCAACCTCATCATTATGAAATGAACGGTGACACACATTTTACACTAAAAAAATGCGTATTATCTCGATAAATTTTCAAATATGTACTTGCTTCTCTTACTTTAGTGCACGATTTTTTCATGCTCATCGTGGATTATGGTTCTCAACAAACAAAAAATATCACCATCCTCAACTCTACCGCTACGCTTTCCCGTGTTATTTTTTCATTTTTTTTCTCGCTCTTTCTCTCTCGCTATTATTTGGGTTTTCGACTACATCTCATGCCTGTTTTATTCCCGTCACAGTTATGGTCATTACTATTATTATTCATTCTACCATTTTTACCGTCGCCATCAAACGCATCGTTGTTGTAGTCATCTGCCAGGCAGCTAGGAAGAATTGTTACTACATTAGCATCGAACAAGAAAGTATGTACCTATGAATGGGATAAAGAAGAGTATGGCATATTATAAGTCATCATCATAAGCCCGCTTGCTCAGGAACCAGCATAAATTTTATTTTACTGATGATGACGATGATGATACGGCTTCATTTAGCGGAAACTCACATTCACAGAGACGAATAAGTAACAGGGAGTTTTTCTCTTTTTATTCAACTTGCTGCAGTTTTCTTCTTTTCTCTGTACGCATCACTGAACCGAAATGCTTTGAAAATTCTTTTACAGAGAAACATTTTTTTCTTTTTATATCAAGTGAAAAGTTTGTATATGACACGTACTTGCGTATAAAATAATAATAACAATAATAATCTGCTAATAATAAAACGGTCAAATTCCACACGAACAGAGCAAGCGCTGCAGTACAATTTTTATTTCCTTACAATTTTACCAACTTCTCTCATCATGATCGTCGTCCTCATCAAAATACGGGCTGTACAGTTATGCGTGTAAGTATGGATATCCACTAATGTACACCAGACAGAAAAAATATATGAAAATGCCGGTGAATGAAGGTGATGAGATGACGTCTCTTCTTCTTTTCAGCTCAATCAGCTCAAAAAATGTTTGTAAAGCTGCCGTGATTTTTTTTTCGTGAAATTCAAAACGTGCAAATACAACACAATAGCGCTTTTAAATTGGTAGCAAAGCAGGATGAATATAGAAGAATGTAATGGAGAGATAATATGAAATGTGGTAATGATAATAGTAATGATATGCACACTACTGTTTGTGTATTTACCATTAAACTTATTATTTATTATCTTATTCTTTTTAATGTGACAGCCTTGAGAGAACAGAGGACCGGAAGCCCGGTGTTAATGACTTTTATAAGCGAGAAAATACAAAAGAGAATTTGAAGAACAAGAAAAACGAAAACTATTCCTTCCAAGTTGGTAGCTTACCAAAGTTTGGTATAATAATTAAGTTTAGTAATCGTCAAAGAAAAAGCAGGAATGAAATTTTACAAAAATAAATTCTTTTCTTTAAAGGGTAAAGCACAACAAATCAGTTTATCTGTTTTGTTGGTGTAAAAGTTTAAGGAGGAAATGTTTAAATGCTAATGTAAGTAGGCATGTTATTTTAAACCTACGGTGTTTTCTTATCAATACTGCGTTCGTTCTTGAATAATAAATAATAATAGTAATATGGACGATAAAGTGCAATGGAGAATATTATTGTAGATATCACAGTGAGCAGCGCTCTCTCCATCTTCATTGCGTTAATAATGTTTTATGTATGTTTCATGAGTCTTCGTAAAACTGATTAAGATGTGTGAAATAAAATACGTTTCCTCCTAAGGCCAAATATGTCTGTGTAATAGCAACCATAGCCCTATCGAGTCGTCATTCATCATCACTTGCATTTTCAAATGGCAACATTTTGTTGTTTTCGTGAACAAAAAAACCATCACATCACAGCAGGTTAGCAGTTAATGGCTGCATACAATTTGTATTTTTTACTGTCTACGTTAGTCAATAACTCTGTGAGAGTATCTCGATTTCGACACTTGTGCATTGGAAATCCATGCAACAATGCATTCATAAGACGTGCTCATTGTCGCCTTCCAATTTAAAACGCAATTTGTGAAACTCTTAAAATGCTATAAAGCACATCATCATTTTTCAGAAACGCACGTTTTGTTCTATCCCTGTCACCACAAAATGCATCACACAACAACCATAACCATCAGCTAATCAGTCGACATTGGCTATAAAATATTTCTTTAGGCTAATAATATAAAAATCAATAATCAGTAATTTTAAAAACACTAATCAAAGATTTACTACCCATAAATGCAGTCACAATTTGCATTTGTATGTTTTCTCAAAAAGTAACAACAAATTTTTAATGGTAAGTAGGGATATTTATGAGTCCTAAAACTGCATTAGCCAGAAACATAAAATAAAAGTCTTTTCAAATCAAACCTGGGAACTCATTTTATTACCTTTTTTTGTTTATTTAAGTACCTGACAAAAGAATAGAGGAGCAGTGGTGTTGGTTTATGTTACCTAATTTTATAAAATTCACGCATTTGCCGTTTTAAATAATGTGCATTCAAAGTTACACTTTACTTCAAAAAGTCAAAACAACTCAAAGCATGACACGGCGATTTTTTTTTTAAAGCAGAGAGCTGCAAGACTTCACCTGGTTTGATTTGGTTTTTTTATTTCTTCTTACGTCGCATTGTTGTCGACATCGTACCCTTTAAGCATGCATGTATATGCAACTGAAGCGCTAATAAAATAAAATAACTATGTAAATAAATAAATACAAGACAGCTTTGAGAAGAGTGATAAAATGATGTTGCTGTGTATAGTTGCCACAATACAATCTGTGTATAGGCATATATATCCCTCTCCGCACGGTTGTTGTATATTTTTGTGCAGTTTCTCTTGTCGACAGAGAGATAGATCCAACATTGCAGTTGCAACAGAACATCCATAAGGAACTTTTCTTTGATGATGGATAAAAAGGAAATCTGTGTCTTGTCTATCATTTTTTTGCAAAATATTACCATAAAAAAGCTTTCGTGCTCTTGCAACCTAGATAGTGCACATTATAAAAAATATAATTTGCAAAAGCAACCAACCACAAAGGCAGGCAAAGAAAACCAGAGTAAGCGTATGATGTTGATGATGATGACAACGACGTTGACGACGTGAGGGGATGATGATGAAGTAACATTGTATTTTTTTCACAAACTAGGCAAAGTTGCGCGCATACTACACACCTACATAGTTTGTTAAAGTAAAAAGTAAGTGGTGGAAGCATCCAAACAATATGTAATAAAAATGTAGGCATTCTAAACGCAAACAAGCCCCACGCAACGTAATGATAATGAATATATTCGTGCAAATGCCATGATGAAAATTTTTTTTAAACTGCACGACGCGACAGTCACACAGTGTATTCTGATTTTTTATTACTTGTGCGTCGTTGTTACGTTCATTAAGTAAGTTGTGTTGTTTGTGGCAAAAACATGTTGAGGCGGGGACGGAGATCTAGGTATACATTTGTATCTTCAACGCAGAGCGGACGATGACGACCACCATCACCATCTTCTTTTTCTTTCGCCAGTGGGTGAGCAAATAATAATAATAAGTGCATTGTTGATGCAATCTGCTGAATGCACCAATAGAAGAAACTTGTCTTGTTCCTCTAGCTGCTGTATTTATATATGATTACGCAACATGAGAAATGACCTATGGATGCAACCAGATAATATGAAATATAGTAACAATAATGACAAATGGTAGCAGAACAGAGGATGGAATGAGCCGAGTAAGTAAGTGGTTGAGCGAGTAAAATAAAATAATATTATTGTTGCGTAAGTAGTTTACAAGAAGAAGTATCTTCCCGTTTTTTATTGTTATAGAGCAAAGGTAAGAGAAAAAAGGCTCATTATTTGTTGCTCGCTGTATAATAATTAAACCTATTTATTACCATTGTTATCATTGTAATGGTTTTTGTTATTATTATTAAAAACTTCTGACTGCATCATGTTGTGGTGACTGCTAGAAAAATTGCATTTTTCTGTTTAGAAAATAAAAATTTAAAAAAAAACAGCATAAAAATAGGAGGTATCCTGCTATTTTGCATGAAAGTAATTGTAAAGGGGAATAAAATTAAGGCACAAGCAAAGTATTTCTTTGATTACAAGTCACAAAGGAAAAGAATATTTTACAGGATTAAGTAGAAAACGGTTGAGAAAATGGAGCTTCAATTCCCTTCAAATGTCAACAGACAAAACTAAAAAAATGTTGTGTGCAAATCGAATTAAAATATTTTATAGGTTTTCCCCATGCAATAATAACATTTAACGACTATTGGCATCGTTTGTTTTCTGATTGATTACAAGGACTATTTTTTTAAAGAATCTAGGGAAAAAAGAACAAAATCGTTTAAAAATTACACACTGATAAGATTTACGACATATTTTTTATTATATCCTAGTTTTGAAGGTAATAGTAAATCACGCAATTATTAAGGCATATAAAACATTCAAAACTTTATTCGGTTACATCATTATTCTCAACAAAATAAAAGAAATGTTTAAAACATTTAATATTTTTTCAATCAAATCTGAAAGTATATCTTTGATTGAATCTTTGGAAACGAATTTTTATGTGCATATTTACGCAAAATTTTATATAAAACATTCAAAACTTTATTCGGTTACATCATTATTCTCAACAAAATAAAAGAAATGTTTAAAACATTTAATATTTTTTCAATCAAATCTGAAAGTATATATTTGATTGAATCTTTGGAGACGAATTTTTATGTGCATATTTACGCAAAATTTTAAAACTTTAGAGTGTACAATATTATCTTCCTATGAAATTAAATGCTAAAATAAAAATATTAGCATGATTTTTTACTAAAAATATTCTCCTAGTGTACTTTATGGTGAATGCACAGTATGATTCGGTCTTACTGGTCCCATTCGTTTTATTGATTTTTCTAGTCAATAATCCACCAAATGTTTATTTGCCAGGTTGTCTTTTTCAGTGTGTCAAGACTAGATGCAAACAACGTTGTAAAAACGTTCAAAACGGTGTGTCGACCTAATGTAGCAACGAATAAGTTGGAAAAGAAGCAATATTCTTACCTCTTGTTGTATTACTGATGCTCCATTTCATGGGCAAAGCAAACATTGTTGTTGACAATTTCCTAATACTTTCTCATTTTGTGAAAAGAAAATTGAAAAGAGAGACCTGAAGCAACGCTGACAAAACTATTGTGTGTCAATAAAAAATTTGTTATTGAAAACGAATACACATGAAATGAATACATTCTTGCTTTTTGTATCTGATTACTTTTTAGATACTATTAATGCCCATGTCAATGTGTTCATGTGTGTATGTACACATAGGTATATATATTATCATCTCTGATAATCTAGTATTGTAGTACTACAATTAATCAAGCGTTTACACTTAATATTCGCCTAATATATGGCAAAATTTCACTACTAATTGTAAGTGAGGGTTCCCTACACATTGTAAATCCTCTGAATGCCTTTCCATTTATAAACTTGATATTTTTGAAAACGAAAAATACATTGAAAGTTATATTTAAGGTAATGCTTTACATCACTCAATACATATCTTCCAAACTGTGAAACAAGCATGTTTTTCAGCTTTGCGTCACATACATAGTTGCAACGCTTATCTCAATTTGTTTCTGTATTATCGTCGTCATCAACAATCAAGTGACTTGACCTTCCTTTGCTGATGTCACCTGTCCAACTCAACTCATACAATTCATGTTCTCAACTTGTTATAATAAATTAAATGCCAATTTTCCTCTGAACATACATATGTACATTTTACTGCTCACCATGTGATGGTCTGACTCAAATAAACAATTTCCTCTGACACGCTGCTGCTGCTGCTGTTTTCTTTTCTTGTCTTTTGTCGTCATCTTGAAGCCCAAGGAAACTGTGTAACGGATCCAAATCACTCATTCTATTGTTCACCATGTTATAGCATGCTCAATACTCCGTCATCTTTCAAAGAACGCTCATCATTTTCTATTCCTTGTTGTCATCCAAAGAAGAAAAATAACTTTTTGAAGGAAATTCTATCTCTTTTACCCTGGTGAATGGGCCATGTATTTACAAGTTGGCATCCTTAAAAATTACTCTTTGACGATAGAAAGAAATACTGACTGACTGAACCAAGTCAACTATCGTAAATATCATCAGCGCAGTCAGTAGCACACAATGTGCAACATGAATGCCACATTACATGCTAAAGTTGTAAACGAAACATGGATTCACTTGTTTCAAATTCTACAAAATGCACTTCTTGTTACAATTTACGTGTTTTGATTGCTGGTTGTAGTACGCTTTGCTTTTTTTAATGTGTCTGTCTACAATGTAGATCATCAACTGCCTGTTTGCTTTATTATCTTTTCTCTTCCTCTGGTATGCTGCATACATTTCAAAACACTATCAGGTAGATATTTTTGGGGGTTTTGCTCCTTTCGAATTATAAAAGAGTACCTGAGGCGGATCGTAATTGTCGATATTTTTTAAATTATGACGAGTAAATATGTAAGTAGTATAATTGCTTTTTGGCTTTCACCATTCAAACTTATTTTCCTCTTTTATCGAACCATTTGTTTAATGTGTTCCTTCGTCCGATATCTAACGTTAAACTTTTTTCTATAAAGGGTTGACTGTCAGCAACAGCATCATAAAGTAAATTTAGTGAGAACAAATGAAAAGAACAGCAGGAATGTTGTTAACAGAAAAAACAACAAAGGGATTTTTCTTCAAAAATTTCGAAACCATCATACCTGTGCGTTTGTGTTGTTAAAAATGCGCAGTTATTTAGGGCCATGAGACGATATAATCATTACAAACTCTACCACCGCTGTTTTCTAAGCACATATTTCTTAATCGTTGTACTCAAGCATTGTCAGTTTCTATAGCGTGATTATTTCTTACATTAAGCTTTTCAATGTACCAATAAAAGTAATTATATTAAATTATCCATGCATTTTACCAACAAAGACAGACAGGTCAGAGAGTGGTGGTGGAGCAGGTGATGCTCTTTTATTACAGTTGAAAAATATTCATAGCATGGTAAAGTGCGTTTACAAAATTACATTTCCCTCAAGCAAATTTACAGCGCAGCCGCCAATATTGTTGATTTAGTGGCCTATTCTGACAGAGATGATGCGCAAAACTAGTAAAAGTCATGGTTAATAACAAGTTACTGAGTATTGAATTTTTCGTCAAAACGTTAACCTAGCAAACGTTTTTTGAATGGTTGGTGAGGATGCGCGGGCGACAGGAAAGATCAAAAAGCGTATACGTTGAAATCAAATGTTGCGAAATAGATTAGATAAAATAAAATAGTTCTCCTTGTTTTTTAAAAAAATCTTGCCTAAAAGTGGAAACCCACATAATCTTTTAAATAAACTAGGTACCTAATTTCCTTCGGTAAATACTTAAGTTAAATTACTCGACGTAGTTGACTGACATAAGTTTGTTAAAAATAGCTGTTCTGGAAAGCTTTAACGATCGAAAAAAGCGGTATCAAACTAAAGGAAAATATCGCGTTTAAACGCATAACAAAAGATAAAATTCTTGGTTATAGTAATATATTATGAATAAATTTACTGATGATAGGGTATTCTGCTTATCCGTTTTTGTGCTTAAATATGTTTCCGTATACCAAACTTTGCTTTCTAATATGAACGTTTTAATGCTTAATGTTGTATTTTGGTAAAATTTATAGGTATTTTGCTGGAGAGGTAAAAAAATTGATTATTTAAAATAAAATGCTCATGAAGAATAGCTAAATATTAAGTTATAAACCTTGTAGAGTAGACGGAACATATTTTTTTAAATGATGCTCAAGTTACTATAAATCATATGGTTGGTGAGGATGCGCGGGCGACAGGAAAGATGTTGAGGTTGGTGGTCGTTGTCGCCGAGATGTCTCTCATTGGTGTGGCTGTAATGCCTATGTGTCCGAAAGGACGGTGGTGATGAGAACCTGAGAGACATCAGAGGTATAGGTTTGGGTGTCGGGACCGGATGACGGGTGCCC
>JAANSP010000691.1:0-19123 GCA_036850745.1 Homidia socia | reverse complement strand
ACTTCCTGTCTTGAGTCGGTACTTGATCATGAATGAAAATGGCCGTTCCTGTGGATCCTTGACCTCTATCCACTGATTTCCTGAAACCGGAGCACTAGATGTCTGATTTGTCTCTACTCTTTTCCCAGACTGGTCATTTACATCTCTGGCTTGGATCTCGGACGGGGTCAAACCTTTGGGATCCATGATTGTCGAAGAATGTCCTTCAATCACTGGATTGGCCCCTATAATCCTTTCTGCACTCGAAATATAAATCAAACCTTTTGGTACAAGAGACAAAAGACAAACGCATAACAATCTCATTGAAATGTACAAGACTAATAACGTCATCCCTTCTTTATATCAAATCTAAACGAGAGCAACAAATGATTGGAGCGAGGAAATTCCAATCACAGCTACCCTTCCCCATGCATAAACCAACAACAATCAAATGACAAATGTCACGGCAATCTATTTTCTTGTTCTAATTAGTGCATTCTATCTATTGGTCTTGATATGGATTCATAGTCTTCTTCCAAAAAATCGTCTTGATTTGAGCCATTGCATTGGGATCAAAATTGAACCTTTGGAATCGTTTCATATTCTCTACATCCATCAAGTCTGGTATTTCGAGTCCTGATCCATCGAATTCTTCACGTTCATGCACAATGTAAAGCTGTTGCCTTTTGGTCCTTGTTTGATTCCCATCAAACCTCTTCAAGTACTCCTCTACTGCAGCATCCAAATCTATCCCTAATAATTCTAGTCTTCCATCTAAATATCTTTGGAACCATTTCCATCTTTCCAATTTGTGCGCATTTCTGATCGAACGCTCCCTTTTTTGTTTCTTGATCCTCTCCTCTCTTTTCTCCTTTCCAAACAACTTGGCTGCTTTTCGGGATCGGTGATGTGGTTTTTGATCTATCAGAGTTTTGGACATTTCGAAGAATCAAAAGAACTGCAAAAACTGTTTCCAATGCTCCAAGCTTTTTTTTCACCTATCCCTGATATACTTGTAAGCTCTGTCTGGGATGCATTTACAATTTTTCTGATGCTTCCAAAATGTCGGAGCAGTGCCAACGCATCCGTAGAGTTCACGGACGGTATCCTTGTTAGGAAGGCAATCGCTTGGGTCAAATGATCATCTTTTATTTTGTCCTTTAATAAATTCAACGAACGCTTTTCGTAGATCTTGAACAGTTCAATATATCGGGCAGCATCCTTGTCTGCCCATGCCAGCAATAAAGACCAATTAGTCTCTGTAGCAAGTTTTGTAATGTTCCTTAACATGTGTCTAAATTCTTTCACATCAACTAGACACAAAATGATTCCAAGGGCATGATCCGTTCCAATTTCCTGTATTCTTTCTGAAATATAGTCAGGATACGGCTGGTTGTATTTGAGGCTCAAATACAGGATCTTGGTTGTATTCCCAACCATGTAGTCTGTCTGAATATCGGAATATTCGTATGGTACATTCAAAAGATATCGAAGTAAAGGATTTCCTCGTTGACAAGGATTGACAAGAATCCTAGACATGACTAAAAAAATCACATGCTAAAGTGTATTCAAAGGATATCAACCTTTGGTCTACGTTTTGCCTCCACCAAGATTCGAGGGCCAGTGATAGGTATAGACTTGGGAACAACCAACTCTTGTGTTGCTCTAATGGAAGGACCAATTCCAAGAGTGATAGAAAATTCCGAAGGATCGAGAACCACACCATCGATTGTAGGATTTTCCAAGGATAATGAGATTTTGGTAGGTGTAACAGCCAAAAGACAGGGAATTATCAATCCAGAGAATACAGTTTTTGCAACCAAAAGACTAATTGGAAGAATATTTGACGATCCAGCCATTAAAAAAGATATGGAGTCTGCTCCATATAAAATTGTCAGACATACAAATGGAGATGCATGGATACAGCTGCATGGAAAAGCATATTCGCCCAGTCAACTTGGAGCGTTTGTTCTTGGAAAAATGAAAGAAACGGCTGAGAAACATTTGAATCGAAAAGTAGAGCATGCTGTCATAACAGTCCCGGCATATTTTAATGACTCACAGAGACAAGCCACCAAAGATTCGGGGAGGATTGCAGGATTAAACGTTCTTCGAGTGATTAATGAACCCACGGCAGCAGCTCTAGCCTACGGAATAGACAAATCTGGAGATAAAACTATTGCAGTCTATGATTTAGGAGGAGGGACATTTGATATTTCCATACTCGAAATGCAGGGAGGAGTGTTTGAAGTCAAATCTACGAATGGAGACACTCATTTGGGAGGAGAAGACTTTGATAATGCACTAGTAGATCACCTTATCAAGGAGCTAAAACTACAAAGCGGGATAGATATAACCAAAGATAAAAGCGCGTTACAGAGAATTAGACAAGCAGCAGAACAGGCCAAGATTGAACTTTCTTCATCAATGCAGACAGAGATCAACTTACCGTACCTGACAATTAGTTCCAGTGGACCGGTCCATTTCGACTACAAACTAACAAGAGCTAAATTTGAGACTTTGGTTATGGATTTGATTAATAGGACGGTTGAACCATGCAAACAGGCCATTCATGATGCCAAGTTGAATCCTCAAGATATAAAGGAAGTGATACTTGTTGGTGGAATGACACGAATGCCAAAAGTCCAGCAAATTGTATCAAAAATATTTGGAAGAGAGCCCACTAGAGGAGTTAATCCAGACGAGGCAGTAGCACTTGGAGCAGCTATCCAAGGAGGGGTATTGGCAGGAGATGTAAAGGACATACTTTTGCTCGATGTTACACCACTTTCATTGGGCATTGAGACACTTGGAGGGGTTTTCACAAGGTTGATTGATAGGAACACCACCATTCCAGCCAAAAGGTCACAGGTATTCAGCACTGCAGCTGACGGACAGACACAGGTTCAAATCAACGTGTATCAGGGAGAACGAGAACTTGTAAAGGATAACAAATCTCTGGGAACATTTGGTCTGACAGGAATTCCTCCAGCTCCCAAGGGAGTTCCACAGATTGAAGTGACATTCGATATTGATGCGGATGGAATTGTAAACGTTAGTGCCAAAGACAAGGCAACTGATAAGGACCAATCCATCTCAGTCTCGGCTTCTGGAGGATTAAGTAAGGTGGAGATAGAGAGGATGGTAAAGGAGGCAGAAGAAAACAGATCAAGCGACCAGGCCAAAAAGGAAACAATTGAAATGATCAATTCTGCCGAATCTCAGATCTCCCAGATCGAACAGTCTCTCGAAGAACACTCATCTAAACTGGCCGATACGGATTCCAGTGCCATCAAAAGGCTAATTTCCGAGTGCAAAACACTGGTATCCGATCCAAAAACAACAGCTGAAACCATCAAGGCAAAAATGAGAGAACTACAACAGGAATCAATGAATTTGTTCCAGAAGATCCACAAAACCACCGCGCAAAAAACCGAGTGAACATACATTGAATAAACGAAATACCCAATGGAAAAAATTGCCGGAGAAATCTCCGATCCATCTCAAGGTATGCGTGTCATCCTTGCGCAGGGGCCATGCTAATCTTCTCTGTATTTTTCCAATTTTAGCTGGCGTGACTCCGGAGAGCCACGACCCCGGCCAGACTGGCGAGTACTTGACCCTTTGTATCTATAAAAAATTGTATTTATGGGACTCGGGATTGTAGAGTCGGAAAGGCCGTCAGGAAAAGTTTCAGCCCGTTTACAATATTGATCCTGAATTCGGAATCTTGATCCGCTGGTTTGAATCCTTGATCTAGCATGCCCTTCTTCAAAAGAATAGGCAAAAGTGACATAATCTTTTGTGAAATTTCCATATTTCTTTGAAGGGGATATTTGATGAACAAATACCCTGAAAGTACTATGGCAAATTCCAATCTTTTACGAAAGATTTCAATAGTACATGTCATATGCTGGTGTCCTATAGATTCCAGAAATGGAACAAGGAGGTCGGTAACAATATGAAAAGAAGGGATATTGAAAATACACCAGGGAATGATGTCGAGTTGAAATGTCTGATGGACAAGAACAAGTAAATAGGAATTGGAATTTTCAATGCATTGTCCGTGTATAAATCTGAATATCGGTTTCCACAATTCGGGTGGATTCCGGTACATTTGAACGTCTATACCTGTCCAATCGCCTATTCTGGTATCTCTTTCAATAAATTGGAGACAGCTCTGGGTCAAATTCACATCCAATAGCAAAAACATGTTTCCCAAATTTTCCTTGTGGTATCCGATTTCCTTGAGTTTCTCTAGTTTTCCTTCAAATTTTTGGCGGAATTTGCCTTTGAAAGCCTTTCCGACGAAGCTTGCTATCTTTAGTATTCTTTCCAATGTATCGTCAGATTGCTCTCGCTCCATCACCATCGAAAATATTCTGGAAAAATTGACAACTATATGTGTAAATTTGTTCATCGACGCATCTCGACACAAATCGTATCCTAACCAATCTGTCACGGCTCTATATACGGCCAAATGTGGATTGGAAACAAAATCTTGGTCCCATTGCCTATCGTTGTACAGGTATCCGCTCTTTAGTTCCTCCCCTAGTAGAAACAAATCTTCACTTTGTAACTCGGGAAAAAGCTGGAAAACCGTGTTCTGATATTTGAAGTAAAACATTTTCGAATTTTCCATCTGTTCGGCTTGGTTTTCCACTGAACAAAGAGATTTGTAAACTGAAAATCGAAACGGAATCAGATTGTCCAAAAATAGCTTGGTGGTCAGCATCAGAGCTCTCTTCTCTCCCTCGGCTTCATGTATACCATCTTCCACCAGCGCCAACAATCTCATCATACAGTAGAATCTAACCATGTCTGAACAATCCATATTCTCATCCTTGAGATTGTCATCGACCATGTCTTGGCTAGCACCCACAAGATATTCAGGATAAAGTAACAACAGACTAGTGAATCTGTCAACCAACCAAACAATCTGGAGAAAATTGTCCTTGGTTGCGTGAAACAACATGTATTTTACAGATGAGAAAATCGTATCGAAATATCCATATTCAAAACATTTCTCACTTTCTATCACCTTTCTAATCAGGTTAAACGACAATTCCCTCGACTCCAAGTTCTGTAGATTGTACAATATTGTTTGGTGCGATAAAGCACCTTGGTTGAGTAGTATCTCGAACATTGCGTCCAAATTGGCTTCAATAACCTGTTTGTCTAAATGTAGCTTGGTTTGATCAAGTCCTATATCCTTGACCGATTCGAAATGCTTGATATGGAATACGTGTGAAATGGAAAGATCAAGTATTATATTTGGCAAAAATTGTTTTGCTAGATCTTTGAATATATCGACGAACGTGTTCTTGCACTTTTCAGATATTTGTTTCCAGTTACAGACAAAAAACGAAAATAGAATCTGCCTTGTCGAGGTATCGCTTTTCCCAAACATTTCTAATAAAAGCTGTACTATAGAGTCGGAGAGATACAGTTTCCAATGCAATACCATCATTATAAAGTTGGACAATTGATTCCCATTTACACCTATCAATTCCCCGGACCGTCTCCATTGTTCAATGTAGCTTCTAGTTATCTTGTTCAAGACAGTGATCAGACCTGGATCTCTACGTTTCATTATCCAAGAATCTTCTTGTAGACAGAACTCGTTCCGTAAGAATTCATCAAAACTGTTATCTAGCAGGGAAAGCTCCAATATCAAATCGGGAAATGCACCTCCATTGTAAAATGATTGTTTGAAGAATTGAATTCTAGATGCGAATGTTGAACAAATATCCATCACAAGGCTCACAAGGATAGAGGAACTAGTCGGGAGCATATCTTTTCTTGACAATTGCATGATAATTTCAGAATGTTGGATGGCTGCTTCCTCGAAAGAATACATGATGGAAAATAGTAATTTGGATCTAAACGGACTTGGAACTAGTCCAAGTACAAAGTGCTTGGGTAAGAGTTCAGAGGATAATTTTTCATATACAATGGGTAAAATTATGACGAAATCATCGATCCATCCCCCATTGTGGAACAATCTTTCATTTATGGACCCCAATTTGGTGAATGTTCGTTCTGGCGCAAGAATGGTCGATCCGATATTATCCGAATAATCTTTTGACACTGCAATTAGTTCTTCAATGACTAGGTCAAGTTTCTGAACTGGCAATGCCCTTTTACTAAACTCAAAAGCACGCCCTTTGGTTGGTACCAATCGACATGACGAAATCTGCCCCTTCCATTTAGATAGATCACATTCTAGATACTTTGGGATTGCCACGATCTTTGGATGCATCTTTAGTCTATCAGGAATCTGATTGGTTTTGTAGAGTCTATATACATCTAGAGGCAATTCATTGATTCCATGTCCAATATGTGCCCTAGACATTGGATTGCATAAACAGCCCCGGAAGGTGCGAGCGCATATGGCCAAATCCAAGAATCATACGAACCACAACCAAAACAAAAAGGCACACCGAAACGGGATCAAGAGAGTGCCTCGACGACACCAGAAACAGTTCTTGCAACTAAAAGGAGTCAACGCCAAGTTCCGAAGAAATCAAAAATATGCACTTAAAGGAACCATAGCCACTCGGAAACAGTTGTCTTTATGATAAATAAAGGGAGATCAACACCAGACTGCCTTGAAATTGATCAGGGTGCCAAAGGATTGATCAATGTTAAGAGTAATCATTTTCTCAGCTATCCCTTCCAAGTGTTTTTTGGGGTCCTTTTTTCCGATATGACGGGTCCTCAATGCATCAAAACTAGGGGCCTGTAACTCTTCTTGGATCGATCGTTGGTAGATTTCAATCAACTCTCCTATATTCTTCATGCCGGTTTCATTGTCGCTAATGTGTTTACAAAAATCTGGAACCATGAACCCAAGATTCCACGTTCTCCTGTGTAAATTGAGCAGCATTTTCTCTTCCAGCTCGTTCTTTCGGTAGTTAATTGCTATGGAATAATAATGTCGATTGACCCCATGTATCAAGGCTTGAATACTGGGTTTGTTTAAATGCCCAATGTTGGATGTAGTTTGTCGTGGCTCTGTTCCCATAGCAAGTGCATGTCCTTGTATCAATCGAAATGCATCAATAACCACCTTTCCTTTGACACTTTGGAGGGGATCCACTACCACGGCGACAGCTCTCTTGTTCAACGATTCAAAACTTTGTTGTGTATTGATATCCACCCCTGAAAGCCAGCATCCAAATCCTGGATGCGAATGGTACCATCCAACAACCATCTCTTGGCGTCCTGTTTGCCTAAGCATGTCCAACATTTGGGTCTGGAAAACCGGATCAACAGCTTCTACCGAAACACCCGTTCCGCTTTGTGGCATGGCAAATACATCCACTACTCTAACAGTATAATCATCCACAAACTTGCCCAACATCAATCCCATTACTTCCATTGGAACTCCGGCTCTCCCATGTCTCAACATCTTTAAAAGTGCTAACGGTGAAATATACACAGTCTGGGATGTGTCCATGGTCGGAACATCTTGGCCCGGATGCACATTCGACGAGTCCTTGATCAATGATCCAAAATCCATTTTTTTAGTTGGTTTATTACATTACACGGAAAACATCTTTTGATACCTTTAGTAACACATTATTCTCATTCAACATATCTATCATATTTCGAAATTCGTATCCAGTATAATCAATCTTTAGATCCAAACTCGTCTTCTTTAATTCTTCCAAAGTCATAATTCTCTTCCCGCTAACTTGACAACTCTTTATAAACCTCTGGATCTCGGATTGTCTAGATGATTTCTTTATACTTTTCCTGTGCTGTCCGCCAGCTCTACGCAAACTATATTCCACTATTTCGAATACCTGCTTTACATCTTGTTCGGTACACTCGACACGCAGGTCACACTTGGTTCTGGATTTGACCAGCTCGGTAATGGTTTTCAGCATTTTCATGTCGATGGCCGGGAGACTCTTTTTACGATTCGATATCATATCAAGGTAGTGGTTTTGGATCAGTTCCATGATTTCCAATGTCATTGTTGGCTCGAGTTTTCGTGCACAATCGATCCATTTTCGAATAGATTCGGGTGGTATAATATGTTCTCCATTCAATTGCTTCATCTTGATTGTCTCGTACAATGTTCGAAAATCATCTTGGTCCGTCACTTGTTTTTCTTTCGAATCTTCACTCTTGCAGATACTAGTCCCCGAGTAAATCGACATTATATATTCCGATAGGATGGTATCCACGTCCTCATTGTGTTGTTCGTTCATTAGAAATATCATGTTGAACCGTGACAGTATTTCTTCATCAATCCCAGTATTTTTTGCCATGCTGTCCATACAATTGTAGTGTCCATTCTGAACATTGGAAGTACAAAAGAAATTGGTCCTCACTATTCTAGCACAATAGCTTTTACTATCTATTTGACATAATCTCTGATCATCTACCAACCCTACAAACACGTCTTTCTTATTCGCAACCCATTGTCCAAAAGAGTCTACACATATATCTTCATTATCGAAAACATGGAGAGTTTCTGCCCGTTCCGATCGGTTCTTGAACGATGATTCGTTTTTTATCAAAATAGACCTAGGTGACACTTGAGATACGAATTCCAACAATAGTGTCTTTCCTGTAGATGGATCTCCAACAAGTAAGGTGTGAGCATTTTCATGTTTACCTATCAGCAGTAGCAATAACAGTCCTGCCTTTACCAATTCCCATCCATAGACATGCGGACAAAATGAATGTGCAAGCAACTCAAACATGGGCTGCCCTTGATATTGACCTGGGAATTCTTGCTCATTTTCATCCGGTTTGTCCAATACCACATTGTTCCCACAAACATACAGTTGGTAGCCGTCTCCTTTGTCCAATATGTGTCCTGAAAGCTTGGTTTCGTTGATTCTAGTTTTCTTGGCCATTATAATTCCACTAACCTGAACATGGTCCCCTACATTGACCGAATCACTGGAACTCATCAATTCGTTTATAAATTCACAAACAACTCGTTCATCACCACCTAGTGTCCTTTCCACTAATTCTAGTCTACAAATATTCAGTAATTTGGTCTTGATACTTTTCAAATTGATTTTCATGTGAAGATGTGATGCTCTACATTCCTCGTTCGAACATTTTGGAACAGAGCATCCTATTCTCTCTGAATATTCGTGCTCGTTATAAATCGCAACCGTTTCGTGTGAACATTTTTGACAGGAATACGACTGCTGAATCCGTGAAACCAAGTATGTCTTGTTGACAATGAATCCGGATATGTTTACGAATTGATTTAAATAGTGCGATCTGAGATCCTCAATTCGACTCTGTGGGCGAAAATTCTTTATTTTGACATGAATTTTCCTTATCACTAGGGATTTGGATTCCTTGCTTTGTTGTTGTTCCATCCAACTCTGATCCTGACTCTTTTGCTTAACTAGCTGATCCATAATGGTCATTCCAAACAAAGAAAGATAATTACCAGGTTGATTAGTAAACACGGTACCGAAGCTATCGATTTCTGATTCTAAATGATCGAAATCAAGTTCTACACACCCTGTCCTTTCCATATCTTCCATCTGGGACAACCGAAACAAATGGGTCTCTATATATTTCGCAACCTCGGTTTCTAATCCCAATTCTCCTGGATTTCTTTCGAAATATAGTTCTCTAAAAGTGGACCATCGACCGGACTCTTGCTCTCCTTTGTGCTTCTTGGGTTGCTTTAATACCCTCATCATTTATACACCCATCTACCCGCGTCGCATTTTGTTTATGAACGTTTCTTGTCGATCAACAAATGGCCGATCAAGAACAAAATCACAATACTACTCCCAATTCGAAAAGACTGAATAACAATGAATCCAATGACTCACCAACATTGTATTCCAAAGGAGCCTTTGGTAATCAAACCACTAGTGGATATCAATTTTCACAATACAATATTTCTACAGGACAATTGAACCATGGAAATTGGAGGCATTGGAACGATAGTCATTTGAATTTCAGTCAATTCCCTTTTCTTCAGTCTTACAATATTTCTTCCAACCCAATGTTGCCTCTGAACATTCAATACTCTAGAATGGCAAGTCTTCCGCATCATCATGCCAAAATTGCAACTATTGTTTCTAGAACACAGAATTTGGACAAGGAACGAAAGGAGGCCGTTCATTCACTATTTTCAGACACCACCTTGTGGACATCACTAGATCTTGGAGGAATGGCAATTAGAAACATATCGAATTCACTTTATACTTTTACCTTTCTGACTACATTGTACCTAAATCACAATATGATTTCGTACATTTCGCCCTGTATAGGTCAATTAAAGGAATTGGAGGTTTTGCACCTGTCGAGTAATAGAATTCGATCACTTCCATCGGAAATCGGAAAGCTTTGCAATTTAAAGGAATTATTACTATTTGATAATTTGTTGACTACGCTTCCATTTGAGCTGGGATATCTGCATCGGTTGAAACAGTTGGGATTGGAAGGGAATCCATGGGACAACACTATTCTTTCTGTAATACAAAAGGAAGGATCTCTTGGAGTAGTGAGGTTCCTAAGAGAACAGAGAATCAGTAGTTTATCCATACCAGAACGGCCTTGGATATGTATTGAAACCGGATTTTCTAGGACCGAAAACTTTACCGTCCTGAGCTACAATATTTTATCGAATAGCTATGTGGATGTTGAACACTATGGATACACGCCTTCGTGGGCGTTGGAATGGAAATATCGAAAAAACATATTGTTACAGGAACTACAAGGGTATGATGTCGATATTATTTGTCTTCAGGAACTGGAATATTTGGAATATAATAATTTTTTGGAAACTCTAAAGGACCATTACAACGGATCGTTTGTCCCTAAATCAAGATTCAGGGCCATGAATGAAAGAGAGAGGAGAACGGTAGATGGATGTGCTATATTTTACAAAAGACAGAAATTTCACTTGGAAGAAACCGTTCCAATAGAGTTTTCTCAAATGGCAGTTGAAGACACTAAAATTCTCAAGTCGGATGATCTATACAATCGAGTGATTAGTAAAGACAATGTAGGAATGTTATGTAGAATGGAATGGATTCAAACCAAGAAACAGGTATTGGTGGGGAATGTTCATTTGTACTGGGATCCAGAATACCGAGATGTGAAACTGGTCCAAACATTGTTGTTAGTCAACAAAATTTCCGAACAAAGAACAAGGGACAAGGCAATGGAAATAATATTGGCTGGAGACTTTAATTCTCTACCTGAATCTGGTGTGTACGAATATCTATCTCTGGGACAACTTTCCCCAACACATCCAGATTTTAATAAATGTACATATGAACCATTTACAACATCAACGAACACTCATCTATTGAATTTCAAGGACTGTTATGAACAAATATCAAGGGAAATGGTAACCAACCACACTGATAGGTTTTCAGGGGTCATCGATTACATTTGGTATAGTAATATACCTGAACAATTGACGAATGGAGATTCATTTCTCGTATTATCTGGAATTCTTGGAGGTGTTCCCAAAGAACAATTAAGTACCATACCTGGACTTCCGACACCTTGTTTTCCATCTGATCACATACCACTTATGGTTGAATTCCAATTGTCCGGTCTGGACCTGCCTTCTCGCCCCAAAAAATCCAGCAATAAATCCAGTCACTGACATCTCGCACCCATCGAATTTGCAACACGGATAATGACGTTGGAAGCCTGGATATTTCTCTTTGCTTTGGTCTTGTCAGCCGTACTCCTCTTTTCCATGATATTTTTCGTTATTCTATTCTCGGATCTGGAATGTGATTATGTCAACCCTATTGATTTATGCACCAATTTGAACAAATTTGTAATTCCAGAATACGTGACACATGCCGTACTGAGCATTAGTCTCCTATCTCCACATTGCTTTGCTGCTCTTTGCTGGAATATCCCGTTGTTGATGTATCATGGATACAAGGTGTACAAGAGGAACATGTTTTACGATGCCACAGAAATATTTCGCTTGTTGGGGAAACATAAAAGAGAAGCTTTTCTCAAGCTAGGATTCTACTTGTTCTCGTTCTTCTTTTACCTGTATAGAATGATATTGGCCATAGTTCATTAGTATCTATCTATCCAACCAAATAAACTTAATTTCCAATTTTCGATAGTCCCAGCAATATTGGCCATAGGAAAATACATTCGAATCTAGCGTATAAGAGTTTGTATTCCACCGTTTCTGATTCGTATCCACCATCACATCCCTTGTCTAGTATGTCAAGCAAATGTGACAAGGCAGAAACGTTGAATGTGTCGGGAGGATATGGCGAAATGTGTGGTATTGATTTATCTGGTTGATGATTTACAAGCAAATGTGACATGACCGTGGTCAGTCTACGTCTAGATAATCCATTCTTGCTGAAATTCCTGGTGCTGGCCCGAATAGGTGAAAATTCCTTGGTCTTGTCCTCTGTTGACAATTCTTCAACTATAGTTGTTCTCTTATTTCTTCGTTGGGATTGAAGCGATTTCCACCTCCTCCAACATTGGTTATCGGTTCTATTTCCCATGTGCGATGCAATCCACGACCATTTCCCCATCCCATGCATCCCCACCAATGTTCTTAGTTTGTGGTCTTCATCATCATTCCATGGACTTTGAACTAGAGTGGGATCTAGTACATTTGCCCATCTTTCCCTACATTGCACATCCGTTCGTCCTGGAACGAGTAATTGTATTGCAGACCATTTGTTCCCATGTATCTTGATGGCCGAAATCAGTCGTTCATCCTCCCCCTTGGTCCATTTGCCTCTTTTGATGTGAGGATCAAGCGATTTGAGCCATCTGTGAAGACATTGTTGTCCTGTTCGTCCAACCAGACATTTCGACACTTCGATCCAGTTTTTTTCTCCATAATATTTGACTGCCCTTCTCAAAATTGCATCTTCTTCTCGAGTCCATTTACTTTTGATCAGACTCTTGTTGAGCCGTCTTTGGTATTGAATAAAACAATCAACAACCGATCTGTTGGTATTCAATTCTTCTGCAACATTCTTCCAAATAGGTGGATATTCGTATTGTTTGATAATCTCTTCTAACCTTTTCAGTTCTTCTCTATTCCACTCGCTTTTATTTATAAGTGGATGGTCGTTGATTGTCCATTGGATAATACAATCAATTTCACTTTTGGATGGGACATGGAATGATGCTATTTGTTTCCAATCAATTCCTACAAGATTCATTTCCAATTCCTTTTCTTCCATATTTTGAATTCGATCCATTTCTGAACGTATTTTGGCGATACATCCATGTGAACCCTCTCTGACCCTTTGTTTAACTGACGATATGGATTCGAGCTCTGCTTGGTTTTCTTTGAGAATTTTATCCAACAAAATCCTTTGGTTGGATTGTCGAATTCCCCGTGCTAGTGCTATCCTTTCCTTGTTTGACCATCGATTCAACTTCAAGTTTCTAGGGTATTTGGCCAGTTTGATTTGCAAATCCTCGGAACCAAATTGAAACGGTTGCGGTGATTCTCCATTGTAATCTGTGAAATACCCTTTCACGGCACAAATGGAATTTTCTACACTATCCGATTGATGTTTAAATGCGGGTCTCCCCCTTTTTACCTTTCCTTCCAAACTTTCTTGGATATTCCATTCCTCATCGGCTTTCACATCTAGTTGAAATGGAGACCCTTCAAATTCCCCGTCCCAATTACTTTCGTGATCTCGAACCAATTCAAAACTGTCAAAAAGCAAATGGTCTTCTAAAATATCATCATCCAGCAAGTCGTTGTCAAAATAGAATTGACTATAATCCTCTTGCCCATCCTCTGACTTGAAAAGTGGAAAATACGTTTCTAGCAGTCTCTTATCAGCCTCCACTTCATCAGATCTTTTGCTTTCCATTACGCTATACGCAAAGTCAACTCTGTCAAATATAAACCAATTTATTCATCTCTCTAAACATTGGCCATGGTAATTTCAACCGAAACTCCTGGATCGATCTGGGTACTGACGATTTGCTTGATCATCTCCTGCGACGTGGTAAAGTCAATAATCCTCTTATGAATTCGAAGCTCAAACCGATCCCATGTCTTGGATCCTTCTCCACACGGTGTCTTTCTTGTGGTAATGCGAAGCGTCTTGGTAGGTAATCTTACTGGTCCGCTAATTCCCACATTCTTGGTCCTTCCCGATTGAATTAATTTCAAACATGAAGATTCTAGTTCACGAACATTTTGACTGGTCAATACAATCCTGATTCGATGTTCTTTGGGAAAAATTCCTTTCTCCAATCCAATCTTGGCCGGCGGTTGACTTTCTATGGACTCCATAAAGTACCGGGGTGATTTGACGTTTATCTTCAATGTCCATATCCGCTAAAAAATGTAGAGTGGGAATGTGTTCGAATCAAAATCCTGGACAACGTGTAAAAATGGAAGATACTTGTTCATATGTATACGATCTGGATAATACAGGATTTGAATTTTTCGGTGTTTTTGATGGTCATGGTGGTGAATTCACTAGCAGATGGTGTGAGGACCGCTTTCCCAAAGTCCTGGCCCAATTGCTAAAAGACAAGACCTGTTCTACATTGGAAATTCTCAACAATACCTTTAGAAACATTGATAATCAACTTGTTGAGACAAATAACATATATTCCGGGTCAACTGCTGCAGTAGCATTGTACAGACCAAAGACAAATTCGAAAAAATCGGGAAACTTGTATTGTGGAAATGTCGGAGATACAGGGATTGTGATGAACCATTCGGGAAAGGCCACAAGATTGAGCTATAACCATATCCCGTCCGATAGAGAAGAGCGGAATCGAATTATCAGATCGGGCGGATTTGTGGTCAACGGTAGGGTAAATGGTGTGCTAGCAATTACCAGAGCTATTGGAGATGGTTTTATAAAGGAATTCGTCATCGGAAACCCATATACTACAAAGATAGAGGTGACCCCTATGGTTGATTCCGTGATCATCGCATGTGATGGACTCTGGGATGTCTGTTCCGATCAGCAGGCTGTAGATATGGTTTCCAAACAGGATGATCCCCAAAAAGCTGCGGAACATTTAGTGAAATACGCACTTGACAACCGTAGTACAGATAATGTCACGGTAATGGTTATCAAATTCTAGAATATACAGTACCTATTCATGTAATAGTGAGAGAGTATAAAATTTCCATTTCGATGATACAACAATGATAGATTATGTCCCGCTTCAAAATCCAAATCTCCGCCATGAGACAGGGCCTTTTTGTAATGCCAAATTGCCCATTTGGAAAGACCCAAATGATCAAAGTAACGCCCCAAATTGTAGCAGGTTTCCTGACATTCTCCTCTACTTTTTTGATATTTCAATAAAAAGGCTAGTCCCTGGGTGATTTGGAATTGTCTGTTTTTGGTGACCCGCTGTACCGAGAGACTCAGATATGTCACTCCAATTAATAGCAATATGAGAGGATCCTGGGGATCGAGCTTATGGGCTCTGATATACATTCCCAAGGCATCTTGGTAGCTTTTGGAGGCAAGGTACGAGTGTCCGGAAAGAACAAGGAACTGCAAATTGCTAGGATTTCTGGATACTTCTCTCAGTAGAAATTTGAGATTTACTCCATTGGATATTTCATAGAGGGCTTTTAATCCATTCGACATTAGGGTAAACATCAACGTAAAGGTTCGTGGCCATTTCGAAAAGTTGAACATGAAAAATCGGCATATTTTGCTAATGGCCCTTGTTTGGCCTCCGTGTCTCCCAAGAGTAAAAATCATAAAATACAGTCGAAAACGAAGCTTGTCCTTTGAGAGAAAAATATTGGACAAAGCAGCCCTGAATAACACATAAATCCCTTGTTCGTATTGCTTATTTTGAGCCAAAACAAGGACAAATTTAGTAATCATATCATGCCATTCCTCGACCGATAATCCGTGGAGTGCCTGGACTAGTACCTGCTTCATATTTTCATCCACTGTTTCGTCGTTGGAAAGAGTCTGGACAATGGTAAATGTTTCCAGATCTTGGTACGTTTCAGAAAATCCGCTTCTTTTTCGAAATGGTTTGGAAGATCGTTTGGATATTTCATGACCTCGATAAAAATATCCATTGTTTAGAAAATCTGCGATCAAATATCCTGAACACTCAAGAAAGTCTTGGCTTGTCCTTGAGTGCTCGTCATACAACATGAGACTCTTCTTGTAGATCAATCGTACCTTTTTGCATGTAGATTCATCATATCGTTTGAACTTGCATTCCCTCTCAAATGGAAATTCAAATGGTCTCAGCACACTTTCTATTTCTCCCTTGTTAATGTCCAGAGACATGCTCTTGAGTCGTTTCTGTCTCTTCTCCAATGATTTGTATTTGATTCCGGATTTGATTATACTTTGAGATGGATATTCCTCTGACTCGGTTTCTTCAGTGTCAGGATACTCCGAGTCTAGATTAAATTCGGTAGAAGATGCTGGTTCAAAATTGTCGTCCCGATTAATCCGGATCTTGCTGAAATATTCCTGTGATGTTTTTATATCCCCAAGACTATCATAAATCTCGGCCAGATCCATATTGGCTTCATCCATGTATTCATCGATTTCCAATGCCTTTTTGTAGAATCCAATTGCTACTTCTGCATATCCACACATATTGTGACATCTTCCCATGTACAAATACACCATTCCCTGTTCTTCTTCACTCACCCCATTCTCTATCAACATTTCCAATGTTTCCATTACCTCTTCCGGATGGTTTAATTCCATACCAATTCTTCCTATTTCCAGCCCAAGTCGGTTTTTGTTGTTTTGGTCTCGAAACCGATCCAGACACAATCTCGACCCTTTGTGTCTCCCGCATTTGGCTAATCCCACCGTGTAATATCCTTGAAGAATAGGTGGCATGAAATCGTACCATTCTCCAAGATATAGCGTGGGTTCCTCTATAATAGATGTTTCGGTTGTCAAAGATGCCTCTTCGACAAAATACTCCAGATGCAAATCATGTTCAGAAACAATTTCGGTTTCCCACCCAATTACATCTCGAGTATCATTTGCATCTAGATCTAGAATATGATCCACAAAGGTTCGAAGATGATTGATATTCTCCAAAATATCACTGTTGTCGGGAATTCTAAATGCAATAGACTCCTCATCCCCCACCTCCTCTTGGTTAATCCTCTTGAACTTCAATTTTCTCATCCATATCACAACATTCGGGAGTGCTCTAACCAGTCGGTCATAATCACCCACAAAAACATACAGCCTTAGCAAATTCTTCACATGCCAAAACGTCAAAAAACACTTTCCATCATTGCTCGACAAGCTTAGTAGACTCTCTTCTAAATGTTGAATAGCTTTCAATGGCTCGTTGGTGGATATCAGCATACTGATCAATAATATATTTAATACCGGATGGAATGGTATTTCATTCAATATTAATACATAACTGTCAATTACTCTTTTTTCCAATCCAAATCTATGAAACAGCAACGAGCGCTCCCAAATGGACTGCAAGTCTTTCTTGTTTCGTTTAATGGCTCTTGTAAAACAATAGATGGCTTCGTCATATAAATTCAACTCTTCTGCTTCGTATGCAAGTGTTTTCCAGGCTTCTCCATCCTGACTACAAAGATGAAAACTAATTAGTCTGTATTGAAATGACTTCTTGCGATCACCTAACTCACCCCATATCAATCCAAGTATTCCATAGGGTTCATGCGAATATGGTGCTAGTCGAATCACCTCAAGGTAAATATCCAATGCCTTTCGCAAATCTCTATGTACATATGCCATATTGGCCTCTCCCATTAACTTTGCAACCTGTTTCGGTAAAAATGGGGTAGATGATCCCCTAAATCCGTTCTCTCTTCGAGATCTTCGCCCTTTGTATCTTTTCTTTCGCCTCGGCCATAACAATTCCTCGTCAAAGTCACTATCTCCATATCTATCCATCAATCTTTCATCAATTTCATGTTCTAAAACTACATTTTCATCGCCAATCTTTTGATTGATATTGTTCACAAGCTCACTAACTCGAACCTCTACATCGGGGGGAAAATCCATCTTTTATTAAAAATATACAATCAACCCTGATTTTGTGCGAGGTATCTGAGTCGGGCCTCTTCGAACATCGCCTCCTGCTTCTTGATCTCATCTTCTTCTGACATTTTCGTTGTTTTCAATTTGGATATCTTCTTATCCCGTTCTTTTTGAAATGTCTTGTGACTTTCGTACGCATCCTGAACCTGGGGAACATAGGACGAATAGCCCAATGCCTGTAGAGTGGAAATAACATGCTCGGGTGAAATCGTCTTTTTCTTATCACTTTCACATGCACTATTGGCACCAGATGCTACTAGATGGATAAATTCCACACAACAATCAATTAACAAGTCCCTGGTTTCCTTGGAACACACAATGTCTTCAGGTAGCATTTCCTGGATCAATTTTGTCACCGTGGCCTTGGGGAGCGACAATTCATCTGTCCCTTCACCTCCAGAAGATCCATCATCGTAATCCATAACCCTTCGGAGAGTCTATTGATACGGCTTTTATAGGTATGCATGCAAGGGTGAATGTGTACGTGAGACTGCCAGACCTGGAGATCATCTCTGGATTCACCATCTGTATCTAACCAATCAACCTAGAAACGTCTTATTGGCTGGCCAGATCATGATTAATGGGAATACCAATCGGAATCTTGTTTCAAAAAACATTGATTCCAATCCATGTCTGATCGTGCTGGAAAGAGATGTGGTGAGATCAACTTTAGAAAGTTTGGTTTGGAAACTCTGAAAAAGTATAAGCGAGTCTACAAAATCAAGACAAAACCAAAGATTTCAAAAACGCAATTGGCTCAAGTCGTGGCTGAACATTGTTCTGTACAGATGGTGAATGAACCCGAAGTGATATCTCGGTTTTTATCGGTCATCAAGCGACGTAACTGCCATTGTTAGCCAAAAATATCATGTGTTCTTTATGTAATAAAGATAATCTTTCCCTACCCTTTGCTTTTTGACCAACTTTTTCTGGACAAGCATGTTGAGGATCACTTTGATCGTTGGTCCAAACTCTGGAGCCCGGTCCAGAAGATCTCCAAGTGAAAGACCATTAGGTGTTTTGTATAAATAATTATATATGGTCTCCAGTTGAAAGGCCCCTTGCCCTGTTCTGAATATCAAGGGAAAACTATCGAGATTAAAAATGGTCTCTCC
>JAANSP010000690.1:0-19124 GCA_036850745.1 Homidia socia | reverse complement strand
TGGATACAAGATTGCAAGATGGATGGATGATGGTAGGCAACTATGCACTTTGTAAATGCATGCAAAAGTCAATAGAATAAGTCATTTCTCCAGAATTTCCTGTTAAGCAAGACACTCAACAAGATAAGAGGAATTTTCAGATTCAGTTGAAATGAGCTGAGATAGAAGCGTCAATCCTCGAATCTTCTAATGTGGTGGGGATAAGAATTTTGTTTGATCTGAATAGCAGTTATAATTTTCAAGATATCGAGTTAAAGGACAGATAGACGACCGCAGACATTCGCAAAAAGGAAGCCTACTGCAATCCCTCCCACTGTAATCAACTGTCTGGATACGTTTGGGAGGAAAACATGTCATGTTGCTCCTCCAGTAAAAGAGAGTAGCTTTCATCCTAATCCACTGTAGCAGCGAAACATTTTTTTTTCGAGAAGAAACATGGCAAAGATGAGCACGGCAGCACTGTAAAAAAGTGGTTTCATTTTGTATGAAAACTTGCATCATGGGAATATTCACAACAAACAATGTCATTTTCCGTCTGAAAGCGTTTAGTTTTTAGAAAGCAATTTTCTGCAATTTTCAAAGACAATGAGACTATGGCAGTGGGTATAGTGTTGATGCTTGCTTGAAGAGCGACTCATTAACATTTGCCACAATTTCAAGTTTCCGCTGTTGAAAGACTGGATCAGAGAGGAAAATGCAGCAACTTTTTTCCTCCGCAGGGAATTACAGCAAAAAAGGAACCATTCCCTTTGTGCTGCTCCCATGTGGCGTCGTAGGTTAGAAGCAAACCAAAAATTTTATCATTTTATTCTCTCTTTGCCGCTCACAATATTTTTAACGCTTTTTAGATCCATCCGTGCAAAGGCTTACGACATGGTCACTCATATTTTTCCCCTTTAAAGTTTTTTTTTCTTTTTCCTTTTCACCAGCAATTTGCAACTGCAAAGGAAAAAAATGAGGGATCATCCCAAAGGCACATCCTCCCTAATTCACTTTCTCTTTGCTTTGACTTGGGTTCATTTTCACTTGACACTCTTGACCGTCACTCTGTCAACAAGCAAATCCAAAGGACAACCAACCTTTTTTGACCCGCTTGTGCAAGTGTTGTGCATACTGGACATCAGTAGTATATACAGCTGCCGCTTTTCAATTGAATAACCATTTCTTATCAAAAAAGGATGATGATGATGATGTTGGGCAACATCCTTTTACTGACGATTACAAAAAAAATTGCTACGGCTACAATAACGAGCTTCATGGGTGTTCAAACGGTAAGAGGCTTGAGGTAAGAAAGCAATAAAAATTTATATTTTAGATGATCGACCATTTCAATTGAGTCTCTGCGTCCAACCGCCACAGCCAGAGTCGCCCAGCCTGCCTATAACTGCAGCAATAGCTATAAAGCAAAGGGACGCAGGAGAAGGTATCATGAAAGGCTGTGAATGTTATTAGAAGGATGGTGATGAGAAGAGAAGAGTGAAAGCTTACTTAAGAGCATTCATGCTTGGGCAAAGAGGATAAAAAATAGTGGAAAATCCAGTAAAGGGAAAAGCAAATCTCTGGAGAGACAGAGAAAGTCGAGTGGAGTGTGCAAGCAAGTAAATAAATAGGAAATGGCTGAATGTCTGACGACAGTACCAACAACTCGAGAAAAAATAGAGGAATGGTGGCCAGCATAAATAAATATGAGGAATGACGATAATGATACACGACGTGACAAAGGAGGTGGTGGTGGTAGTGGCGGGCGATGGCTAAGCGGAAAGTGGTAAGATGATATAGCCGACTGTGGCTTTTCTCTATTGCTTTGTTCTGGGAAAAAAGAACAAATAAAAAAGTAAATATTAAAAAGAAAGAAAGCATGTGCGTGCCTGGTTCTGGGGAACAAGAAGAAGAAAAAAAATGCTCTGTTTCCGTTTTGGAAAAGATAAGCCAGTAAGAATATTATTTTTTTGGGGAGCAGTTCAAGCTGGAAACTGATATTATTGCGGGGTTTAATAAATGCGAGCATCATGGACGCAGGGATGGGCAAAGTGGGATTAATCATCAAGTAAAAATTGGTCGCTCTTGTGTAAATCTTTAAACCTGACTATATATAGTGGAGGAAGATGAAATAATTATTTTTCATTATTATTTACTGCGGTGGAATAGCTACAAAAGACCATGTATGGATTTCAATCAACGGCTTTCGGTTTCTTGTCTCCTGACTTGCCCAACTCTGGCCCCTTGTAAAATACTTCCTTTTTCATGTTTTTGTGCTGGCGAGTGTGTGACCTAGAAAATCCTCACTTTCCTCTTGTACTTATCTCCTTCACTGTTTCTCTTATCCACTCAGTTTCTTTCGTCACCCTTGCAGCGTTTGAAGAAAAAAGGGAAAGTGCAAAAGGGAGAAGAAAGATAGCATTTTTCTTTTCGCTTCTTGTCCTTTATTCCAAAATTTATTTGCACATGGACGAACACGCTCAAGATGAAGAAGCAGAAGTTGTGTTCCTCCTGTAATCTCTTTTTCCTCCTCTTCTCTCCTGAAATCAAACAGCCTTGTATTGTGTGAATCCACTCTCCTTTCATAGTCATCCTCTTCCAGGAACGTCCCCAACATGCACGTTCCTCACAAAACACAAGCACCAAAAAAACCAGAAACAAAAAATTGGTGTAAAATGCTAGAAAATTTTTTGACGAGCACATTGTTAGTCAGACAGACAGACAGACACACCACATCATATGCACACAATTTTGCAAGCTGCCTGCTGCCTGCTAGTGTTCCTACCATTAACCACTGTCAACCGTCATTGATGCAACATTTTTTTCCAATATATATGCAGTCCCATGAGCCATGCAAATAAATAAAATAAAATAAAAACTGGATGAAAAACAAGCTCGCAAAAAATATTTTCAGTTTTCAGAGTGCACACCAAGTTGTGCTAGCAAACTATAACAAACGCTTTGTTTGCAGGGGAGCTCCAGTGGCTATTTTTTGTTACGTTTGCTGGTGTAAAGGTGAACAAGGACGTAAAGGGACTTTTTTAAAACCCTTTCCCTGTCTTGGCTGATGTGCCTTGTTCTCCTCCTCTTTTGTATGCGTTATCTCTCTCTCCCTCTTTCTCTCCTTTTACTCTTTCCCTTTTGACACGATCCTGCAACTGCTCCTGTTTTCTCCATTGTGTCCCCTCTGGCAACACCATTCCTTCATTCTTCCATTCATGCACACCCAACTAGAAAAAAAGAATCCATTGATTCGTAATTCGCCACCACCTCCGGTAAACATCATGCGGACTGGGTAACGTCTCCCCTGCTCCGATCATCTTGCTTGGTCCCATTCTCATCGTCTCCAGCATTTCTTGAAATGTGAGCCTGTGTGATCCGCAGAGAGGAGAACACATAATATCGATGATGATAACTCGTTATCAATGTTACCAGTATTATTTATACCAGAGGCAGGAGCGTCACGCCGGTGAAAAAAAAAGTATCGTGATGATGAGCATTGAAACAGTGCCAAAATAGCGTATGAGGGCATAACAAGGTAGACGAGGAAAAGGTGCATTTTTCCATTGGAAAAGCAAAAGCCTGTATATTTTTTCAAGCGAAACACTACCTTCTCTTTTTGCTACAAACTAAGCATTTTTTTTGTGGAGACGAAAAAATGTATGCCTATAACCTGCGATTATGCTGTGTGTTACACAACACAAGATAAGCCGTGTGCATTTCATAAAACGCCATTCCATTCCCAGTCAATGGAGAAACATGTTATGACGGTGCAGTTGGTTGTTGCTGTTGTTGTTGTTGTCGAGAGAGAGGAAAATACATTTGCACTCTGTATTCATACAACGTCATTATTATGTTCATGCCGTTGGAGATATGCATAATGTGAGCTTGTCTGTGCTGATAATATTTAGTGAAAAGATTGAATTGCACTCAAGTGTGCGCATTATTATTTTTTTCCACTGTTCCATTTTCATCATCATCCTCACTTCACCACACCAAAACACCGCCACCCCACCACCAGCACCACCGCTTTCTTTGCTTTTTATATTTGTGTACATTACGTGTTACAAAGGAAGGAAAAAGTACAAAAGCTGCTACCAAAAAGTAGATATGGTTACATGGCTGTTGTGCGGGTAGAAACGTGGCATCCTGTTTTTTCCTCCTCCGCACTCTCCTCCTCAACGTACAACTTGTTCCATTCATTCCCTTGCTGCCTGATAATAAATAATAATGGTGTGTAAATACACGAGCACACAAACATGCCACTTTCACAACTTGTCTTTCCAACAAAATGGCTTCATTGTCCAGTGTGGCGGATTGTCCAAAGGAAAATTCTACACAGACTAAATAAATGCGTGTTTTGCGTTGGCTAGTACAACAACCAATCCAATGAACTGGAGAATGCTTGCGATTTAATTTTTTTGAGAATATGACGCACTTAATGTATTTTAGCAGCATGTTTGACATTGTGTAGAAGCGCCGTAGCAAAAATTAGTCCAAGTCACCTTAAAAATCTTTCTAGCTCCGTATAAGGCTGCTTTTGAAAAGCATGGAGGGAGGCTGCCGCCCAAAGCTGGGAAAAGAATGAATGGTATCAAGAATTGTGAGGACAAGACAACAAGAGTGTTGTCGCTACCCATTCCTATGGCGAGGACAAAGCTAACAAGTAAATCAACATCATCATGGTAGAGTAATGTCAGTGGCGATGATGTTGTTCCTGGAAGAGCTGTAAGGAAAAATGGATATTTTTATGACAGGGAGGACACACTGCTGAATGGGATAGAAGCTCCTTTATTTACCTATCAACCATTTAGTTGTCCTCGCAACAATGAATGAAGGAATGAATGGGATTTTTTTTGTATCGTTCCCTTCTTCTTCTTCTTGATATCCTCCTCCACCCTCCACCCATCCTCTTTCCAACTTTCGCTCATGCTCTTGTTTTCTCTCCATCTTGGCATTGAGAGAGGAATGGAAATGTGTGCATAAACGACATGTGGTGGCAGTTTGCAGAATAATGGCAGCAGGATGATAATAATAACAATAATAATAACAAAAGGTTCTTCTTTTTTTCTTGTATTTTCTGACGGATTTCCTGATACAAGGTATTGTCTACAGAGTACATAATATTGTTGTACGTGCAAACAAGATTTTTTTCCACTTTTTCCTTCTTTTCTTTTCATGTCAATCCCTTCTTCTTTAAACGTTTCAACGACACATTTTTTTAAACAAGTGTGTGGGACACAATGTACACAAAAATTTGCACCACACAAACCGGAATTCGTATTGATCTTGTTTCTCTCTCTCTCTTTCTGTTCATGTGTCACTCCTCCCGAGTTGCTTTCTTGAGAGGTCTTAAGCAGTTTATTGGCGGGTGGATGACAATGTCCTTTGTTGTCTCTTGAACTGGCTGCAATCAGATTTCGGCTCATGGATAATAGCAAAAAAAATAAAATTATTTCTGCGTCTGAAAGTACAAGGGAGAAATGGTGTTGTCGGAGGGATAGAAAGCCTGTGACATGGAAGCAGTGCTGCTAAAAGAAACAATTCAATTTTTTATAACATGAGCTCATTTCCTTTTCAAAAACAGAAACAGCCTTGTTTTTTCTTTCTTTTCTTGAAATCTGCTTAAAAATGAAAGCCACTTTGGTGGTGTGGCAGTGCCTGTGATGATGTCAACACTACTTATCTCTTTATTTTTTGTTCATTAGCACAAGACATTTCCCTTCTTCCACTTGTTTAGACCTGCTGACATGACCTTCCCCGGAAAGTAGATTGGGAAGCTGAGCAAATCCTATAAAATTAATAGAAATAATGCCGAGTGGGGAAGGGCATGTCAGAAAAAGGAACAACCAAAAAAATGTATGGTTGGTCCGTGACTTGACTTGGCGACATTGAGTTAGCCTCTTGAATTTTTCTAATGCACTTGTTCCCATTTGTAATCTTGCAAAAAAAGAGTGGAGCTCGGTACTGGTGATGACCACCAGTGCTAATATATTTTTCTTATTGAATAAAAAGAATGAAATATTGTTTTCTCGTCGCTGCTTCTCCTTCCCTCCTTGGAGTAGGCCTTCCTTTCTCGTTTGAGTGGAACACCAAACTCCATGACCACCAGCGCTAATATATTTTTCTTATTGAATAAAAAGAATGAAATATTGTTTTCTCGTCGCTGCTTCTCCTTCCCTCCTTGGAGTAGGCCTTCCTTTCTCCTTTGAGTGGAACACCAAACTTCACCAATAATGCCACAACCGACGCCAAAACCCATAAGCCAAGCATATAATCTTCAACATCATCATCATCATCATGATAACAACAATGCAAAAAAAACAGGCAGAATATTAGGATAAGCATAATTTATAAGGTGCAAGTGCAGCACAAAACACTACACATCTCATATTATTAATTTTATACTTTTTCCCATGCGCATCAACATATTTGTTTTTTGCTTAAGCAAAGTCATAAATCCTCAAATCCTTTCATCTTTATTGACTGCTGATGACGATGATGATGATGAGAAAAACAAAAATAGTGAATTTACAGCCATATTTTTTTGCTGTGCTCCCGTCTGTTTTTTTGTAAATGAAAGAAATCAAAAAAAAAATGTTTTTAGGGTTAATATTATTTGGAATTGTCTACGCATCTCTGCCTCAGTAGACAGCAACAAATTATCATCGTCCCAATCCAAATTATGTATTGAATTTTTTGCTTACTATTATTCCTTCTTTTGTAAGTGACATTAGTTGGGGTAATATGAAACCACAATAATAATAAGCATCATGACAATTTATTTAGGTCATGTCGATTGACAGCTAGTTGAAAATCATTGCCTTTTTCTGCTTAATCGTCTAATTTTATCCCATAAATCAATTTCGTGTTTTTGAATCAGTATTTTTTCTATCAGAGCATGTAAAGTTGTCAAACATAATATAAAAGCATATTATCTGATGCTCTGAATAGATAAGCTCGTGCCCATAGTCTATAGTCATTGTTTTTGTCCTCACTATTCTTGAGAAGAACCGAAGCTGGACTTGATACTTTTTAAATTTTGCGAATCGAATTTTCACTTGTCCAGTAATTTCGTTACGTCATCATATTTTCAATTGCTTACAAATCCAAATTGTATTTTCTGTGAATTCGGATATTCGCCATTGTCCGGCTTATAAATCCAACTAGTAGTATTCATAATTGCATTCAACACGACGATGATTTTAACCGGCCGGCCACTCGCTGAGCTAGGTTCCCATCCCCTCAAGCCTAGATTTCGTTTCTCCTGCATGCTATCAAAATTATACTATCCCCTCACATCTTTCATTTTTTTTAAACTAGCAAACTAGCAAACGATTGTCCTAATTTTTATAGCAGTTTTATTGCATTCACAGTTCCAAGCCCTCGCACCTGCTTCAATCTGACCTGACTACCTGACACGCCGGCAGAGCATGCACACATGACATGGTGGTGGAGGATGCTGTCATCCTTTCGTTTGTTTGCTGCTTCTAGGAAATGCTCCTCACATTTTATTTCTCCTTTTATTGCTCTCCCCAAGCCGAAAATGTCATTAGTGGGATATTAACCAGGGTCAGGTGATATGATTGACACTACATGTATGATTTTGTGGCATAATTTTAACAAGAACACAACAATAATTATATTATTAGAGCTGTAATAGGTTGGGTATTGCCAATTGCTGTAATTATGACGCAGTTTTAATGCTAACCATTTGAATAGGATGACCAAAGAGAATGGGGACGTTAGTAAATGGAGGTATTGTTTCATTTTGTTATTATGTATTGTGTTTTGGTGTGAGTGATGTTGCAACTTGCACGATTACAGTCAGTGATGAACTGGTAATAACTCTCCGTATTCTCAACTTTTTTTGCATTTGGGATTTTTTATCGGACGTACATACAAAGAGCGGAGGATTGTGCTGAATGCTGAATTAAGAACCTGCTGGCTGCTACTTACTTTAAATCGTGATTAAAGATTTCCATTCAGATAATTTCACTGAGCGTAAGTGGATTTTAGCTGTTAAGGCAGGACCACACAAGTTGGTTAAGCGAGAAGAATATTTTGCGACTGCAAAGGCGTCGACGGACGGAATTTATTAAAAAGGTGTGCAGTAATAAATATTTGAGAATGTGGTTTTAAACGGGTTTATTATTAACTGGGTGATTTAAATGACGAGTGCGTTTTTCTTTGGTGGGACAGGACGAGAATGCTGTCTTTATTAAACAATATGGCCCCAACACGAGCTGTAAATCCTAAAGACTTGAACACGCTCATGGAAGCCCTGGAACTTGAGAATGAACGAATGCCTGACGATCTTGACGACGATGATGCTAGCTCGTCCACTACAGACTCTGATGCGTACGGTAACATGGAGATGTTCCTCGCCGAGTTGGAAGCTACAGAGGATGATGATCCAGATGTGGAAATGTACGCTTGGCAAGTTCGGGCGTTTATTGCACAAGAAAGTTTGACTCCATCAGAAGATGGCTGGGTCACAAACGAGCAAGGAGGAGTTGTCTCTGGCGCAGCAACGGAGGAGACTGGTGCAAACAATCATCAGGATGTCGCTGCCACCGCTGCTGGACGGTCCGGGTGGAAATCTGGAGATGTTGATGGTCTCGAAACCGCCATCGATCTGCAGACTCAACATCATCAGTATCAAGCAGCCAGTAGCTCTTTAAGGATTTTGACAAATGAGGCGGATCAAAGGAAAGTGGAAGCAGGTAGATGGGTAGTGGGTGGAGAATCAAATGCAAACCACATCGCGAGCGGCGACACTTTGTTCGCCTCACAAACTACTTTCATCTTTGCCCATCGCGATGGTTCCTACGGCGATGGAATGCTACAGATACAAGTTCTCGGTGGCAGCAGCCTCATTTGCGAACGAGTGGGAAATGAAAATGGAGAGATGGCTGATGATGAAGCTGATGGTGCTGCTGCTGCCAGCAGTAGCAGCGTCTCCGCTTCTCAACCGCCGCACGACAATGAGCATGATGAATCAGCACAGCAGCAGCAGCAGGAAAACCAGGCGGAACAAATAGATGCTCAACGTGCTGATTGCCAGGTATGTCACCTTATTATTCACACAAGTCAATTGTCATTTTGCAATAATTTTTCATTTGTTGCTGCAATCCAATAATTAGAGACATTGATGACTAGAATTAACGAGCGTTTATTATTGATTAAACTGGTAGGAAACCATGTTGGGCAGGTGGGTACGCCTTTCCTGCATGCAAGACCTCGGCAACATGGATCAAGAATAGGAGGAAAGCTACTCGCTATTTCGTCATTTCCTCTCCACTCTTTTTCAAACTGTCAATTATCAACACTGAAAAAAGCAAGAATGTGCAAATTAAAAATGAGCAATAATTATCCTTATTTTGATGAAAATGGCGAAAAGTAAATTTTGGACACAAATATTTTCAGTTATACGTGTTGCTCAATTATCTATTCATGTGAAATATTTTAATCAGCAACATTTTCCAGTTTACTAGTTTTTTTTCCTTTAGTTTAATTTCATTATTTGTAGAGAAAAATAATAAAAAATTTGTTTGTGTAAAGCAATGATGAAAAGTCCGTGCTTTCATTAAAAAATTAAGATGCGCTCAATGTAGTCCAAGTAGACATTAAGTTTGTAAAAATATATTGATGAATCTCTCAATCAACAGAAAGAAGCTCTCTTGTGT
Organism: Homidia socia; assembly: GCA_036850745.1. Taxonomy (NCBI): domain Eukaryota; kingdom Metazoa; phylum Arthropoda; class Collembola; order Entomobryomorpha; family Entomobryidae; genus Homidia; species Homidia socia. Next base: position 9,456 of record JAANSP010000690.1, on the reverse strand, counting down.
CTTTTTTCTTCATTTGCTCACTCAGTTCAGTTTATTCAATTTACCTCAATTCGAGTTTTAATAAAAGTAAACATGTTCTTTTTGCCAGTATTGCTCTCGTGTGTTTGTCTATTTATTTATATACATAAATCTGCAGATGTGGTCAATTTTATTGAATTTTAAGTATGACGTAAACTTATATAAAGAAATTTGTTGCAATGCGGTGAGTTCTATAAAAGCGATAAGTGCTTATCATATTGTGAAAGCGTACCATTATCATCGTTTATAAGTTTTGAGGCAGAATTTCAAAATTCGGCAGCGGGATGTGTGATCTGTAAAAAATTAATTAGAGTTCCATTTATTGTGCGTAGATCAAAGAGGCAAACTAGCCAAGGTCAACGGGTATGCACAGAAAACTTCAAGTTAGCCACAACCTAACAATTACAATGTCTTGTTGTTGTGCATTGAATATTGCATACGTAATGAGAAAAACTTACTACTCACTATTTCCATTCGTCCCGGCCGACTGACTGACTGCACCGACATTTGTTGCGCAATTCTGCCAACCAACCGTATAAAACTGTCCATTATTTGTCACATTTGCACATCATTCCTCTTGCAAACTAATATGCTATTCCTTTTGCTCTGGAGCAGCATGAGATATATTTCTGAAGTGCTTACTTGAGAAAATAGTAAAAGAGCCTGCTGAGCAGCCCTCTTTAAAAAAGTTTGCTATTAATTCTCCAAAAAGATTTACATTATGCACTAATGAGTTATTCTTATGAAAATGGCTGATTATTAGCCGCGTTGATTTTTATTTATATGAGAGTATGACAGGCATTTATTTAAATTGGAAGTAGCACAACTGACAACTCTTCGAATCAGGAAAGCTGATGATAATGGGTAATAAAACATGCTTAATTATCCCTCGCACATCTTTGAAGACTTCTGTAAAAAATGAAGGGGAATAGTAACAAGAGAAAATTTATCTTTAATCAGCCAACCATGTAAATACAATAAATGCTATACAGCTTTGCTGCTGGTTCTCGGCAGTTCTCGTGCCGTTGTTGTTGTTGTTGTTGTTGTTGTTGCCGTTTTTCGTGATCTGATAAGCCACTTGATTATGAAAAGACCACTTGAAAAAGGGCTGATGAGAATACAACTCTGCCAGACTGACTGACACTGACTCTGGGAATATGTAAAAGAATGAGCGACTCTCTCTCTCTCTCTCGCTAACTACCGCTTAATTTGCTGGTTAATCAAGCAGACAAAAAATTCAAATCAAATAAAGTCACAAGAGAAACTATATACATACTTGGTACTTGAAATTATTTTGTATTAAATTGACATTTCTCTCTCTCTCTCGCTAACTACCGCTTAATTTGCTGGTTAATCAAGCAGACAAAAAATTCAAATCAAATAAAGTCACAAGAGAATCTATATACATACTTGGTACTTGAAATTATTTTGTATTAAATTGACATGGCAAATTTAGCAAGTGGAGAAAGTGTAGTCATTGTTTCCTTTGCCATGCCTTGCTCCTTCCACCGTTTTTTACTTTGGTTGACTAGTAGAGGCTGTTCACATGCCAACAGCGATGAAGATACTTTCATTTTGTTGGATCTCTACTGCTGCTGCTGCTGCTATAGCTGCTGTTTCCACTTTGTCCTTCCATAAGAAGCCCCTGTAAAAGGCGTGCAGGGCTCAATCTAACTCCAGCTTTCCAACACGACACACGTTCACACACCTCAAAAATTCTCTCTCTTTCTCTCTCTCTGTGCAACCTTTCAGCCAGTCTCAACCTGCCCCACTGTCGATAATTTTTGACGCATAATATTACCTCGAGCACTTTACCTACTGCAATAATAACCCATTCAACTCAGTCGATACATAGCTCTCTCTCTCTCGCTCCATCTTATTCCTTTTTCTTCCTCAACTTTTCCCATCAATTTCTGTCTTCTCTGTCCATCCATTTTATTCTAGTTTCCTCTCTCTCTCCCTTTATTCCTCTCCTTCACTGGAAACAACCACCACCAAACTCTGAAGAGTACAGAGAGTACAAGAAAAAAAGAATCTGCTCGTATGCTGACTTTCTGCCAAGAAAAAAATCCTACCACGGCACATACAGAGCCATCGTCACCTCTTTTCATGTTTTCTCCAACATTTATCCTCTTCTAAAGTGTGTCCATTTTCCCCATAAATTAGCTCCCGTTCTAAAACAAAAGCCCTAACTTTCCCCTCAACACATAACACACGCTAACTCGAGAAAAAAAAGTTTCTTGTTTTGATTTCCACGTTGTGGTTAGCTCTTGTTCTCGGGACTTGTCCCCTCTTCATACCACCACATCCTCTTCAGCATTTCAGCTTGTATATCGTCACCATACTCCTCTGCTCTCTCTCTCTTTCTCTCTTTTGTTACTTCACTCCTAGTGGTCGTGTTGAACGAAACTCTTTGCTCTTTGTAAAAAGTAGCAACACAAAATCTGAGTGATTGCTAGCTGCTCCTTGCCGTCTTCTTTGTGATTTGTGCTTTAAATCTCCTGGTTTCCTCTTCATTTTGTAGAGCGGAGAAGTACCGTCGTGAAAGAGGTCAACTTGTTCCTCTCTGACCGAGCTCTAAAAATTTATTTAAAAAAACATCATATTTATATCATTCCCTCGAAATACTACAAAACTCCAAAATCCACCCACCCACCCCCATTATTCCTACTCTTCTTTTATTCAGAATACTTATTGTCATTGTCCCTTTTAAAGTGCCCTGCAATTTGCATCATTGCATGTATACTCCTCGCACTGTGCAAATCTATCATCAATTTGTCGTCATTGTGCCATAAAACCATAACACCAATCCTCCAGTGACAATTTCTTTGCGGAGAGTGTGCGGTGGTGAACAGGGAACCCAACAGCAACGCACACAATTGTTCAATATTTTTTTGCACTTTCCATTCCACTTTTATCTCTCCTCCATTTTAACGCAGAGTGTGTGAACAGCAGCATAGGAGAATACAGAGCACTCGACTAAAAACCTTTGTGAAGGTCAATCCGGACTTAATTCTCTCTGCCATCTTGTCTACTTAGCGATTCCAGTGGCGTGCTGCTGGCTATTATTGTCGTAGAAAACAATTGCGTTAAGTACACCTTGTCAAGAAGTTGTAAAGAGACAGGATAAAAAAACAAAGTAGCTGTTTGTTGGTTTGGTTGGTAGGCTGTGCGCAAGGCTCACTTTGTTTACTGCTCAGAAAGTGGTTTCACTTGACACTTTCGTCGCAATTTACTTGGCTGCCCTCAAGCAACCAAAGCAGAGTACACCGTGTAAACACAAGAAAAGGAACGGGAGACACAGGTAAGCTTATTATTACACGCTCCTTTTTTCCCTTAAATCACATTAAAGAAAAGTAATGGACACAAAGCAAAGACAAAAAACATGTCGAGTTAAAAATTTAGAAAGAGTTTCATGCGAGTAGGTGTAAAGATTTTAGGTATTATTCACAACAACGGACTACATACATGGCAGCAGCTAAACGTCTTGTCAGACTGCATGGCAAAGATGCACAAGTCGCACTTGTATTCCTCTTTTTTCGCACCTCTTGTCTTTCTGCACCTGAAAGCTAAAAATGAAGTGCTGCTTCTTCTGAAAATGTTCAGAAGGCAAAAAATTATAATAAAAATATCATGTACAAGCTTTCCATAAGGTTCTCCCTGTCACTTGTTTCCGTTCTTACTAATGGCAAGCATCATTATCATCCTTATACTTTTATGCCTGCTGCTGCTATTTACTATCCTTTCTCGTGCACTTTCATGCTGATGGAGTAGAAGCACGCCAAAAGCCCTCCAACTGCAGCAGCAGCATCAACGCCACTTGGTTCTCTCTGCTCCTCTCTCTCACTCTCACACACTTTCACCTACGTGTCCTTACCTTTTCCAGGGCTTTCTTCTCGGAACAGAGGAGAGAAAAAAATATACTCACTTGACTTGGCTTGGTTCTCCAAGTGTGTCATGATTTTAGAAAAAAAAGGAAAGAGAAGCCAAAAAGCAGACGAGAAGTAGGGATGAATAGATGGAGAGAGCAAAAGCAGACAACAAGAGTGGTGGGAGGTGAAAAAGAAAGAAAGGACGAAACTTTAATAAAAAATACATTTTTTGGGAAAGAATGAAGAGAAAAGCATGAGGAGAGTATAGTATAGAGTTTTAAAGTGAAATTTATTCCAGTTGCCATACGAAACAGCGCCCGGTGAAACCGGGTTCTAGCCTACTGCCAGCATTTTTTAACGGATGTATTCCTATCAGACTTGAGGGTGTAGATAATTCAAAGAGGGCAATGAAAATCTGGCAGCTGCATATATATTTTAGCAAGTCAGCAGGAATGCGTTGGCCATGTGTATGACATCACTCACAGCCCGTATACAAGTGCATACTTGCAGCAGCATAGAATTTTTGTCACGCATAAACTAAAGCATGAGGATTAAAAAAGGAGAGAGAACAGTGCTCTGCTGTTGTAATAAAATGGATAATGATCATGATGGCAATAATGGCTGGTGTCATCATCACCATCATCATCATCATGCTCATTACGGCGTGCATAGTAATGACAGGATGGCATTATCATGATGGCAATAATGGCTGGTGTCATCATCACCATCATCATCATCATGCTCATTACGGCGTGCATAGTAATGACAGGATGGGATGATGGGAATGAAAGATGAATACATAAAAATGGTATGGCAGCAAGTATCAAAATGTCGTTCCACTCATTGGTGCTCCTCCAACCGAATGCATTTAATCACGTTGTCCCAGTTTCTCGTGGTGAAAACATGTTCTTTCTTTTCGCAAGAGTATAGAGTAGTGGCGCAGATAATGAGGTGTTGATGACGAAAGGCCTGAATGAATGTGCACTTTTTTAAGAACTGAGGCAGCAGCAGCAGCAATTTGAACATGCCGTATTTTTCAAGTCTCCTCAAATGACAATAATCATTAGAGATGAAGTATGAAAGTGATCGTGATGCGAATAACAAATTATTTTGCCAAATAATTACACCGCGCACGCACACATGCTTTTACTTTTTTGAAAAAAAAAGAAGTTTGCTCTTGTTGTTACACTCGAGGGCATTCTATTGTTAGTTCAAGTTGTTTATTCCAAGAAAGCGACGGGAAAATGGGCACCTGATACCCCAGAGACAGGACGGAACAGAGTAAGAAAAGTTTATCCAAATTAAATTTTTAAAAGAGCAAACTTTTTTGAAGGCAATAATGGTAGCTGCTATTCGTTTTGTCTGTCTGTCTCTCATGACAGCAGTTTCACGCTGAGTTTCTCCCACCCACATTTTATCTTGTTTTACTTTGGCACGTGTCATGACAAAAAAAGAAAAATACTCACTCATTTTTTTGGTACACTCAATAAACTCACTCTCTTTCGTTGTCCCTTGCAGGAGAAATCAACCGTCAAAACTTTCAGCCTAATTATTGTTGCTCACTCTTTTCGTGGAACGAGGAGAGAAAACAAAGAGAAAGAATAATAAAAAAACAACAACAACAGCAGCAGCNGCTCACTCTTTTCGTGGAACGAGGAGAGAAAACAAAGAGAAAGAATAATAAAAAACAACAACAACAACAACAGCAGCAGCAAGAGAAACAACACCAGTTCACCGTGATCCTCAAGTTTAGAGCAGCTTGTGAAAAAAGAGAGCAAAGTAAAAAATAAAATGGCAAGAAAGCAAAACTAAAACACTTGAGCTGACTAAGAGAATAAACACATTGTTTTTCAATATCGCCAAAAGAATATCAATGAGATTTGTCTCGCCCATCTTTCTCCCCAGCTCTTGAGAATTAGAGAGAAAAAATAATTTGAGGAAAGGAGCACAGAATATTATCTACGTGGTCGTGCTTGCTCACTTGTTTCCTTGCTTCCTTCAAACCACCTACCCATCACATTTCCCCATCTGCTTCAACACTGACGGCTCTCGTCCTCATTGTCATTTTCCGTGCAGCATCAACCAAGACACGTCGCGCCACAAAAAAACTGATAAACTTACAACTATCCTGAAAGAAAGAAAGAAAGAAAAGACATCAATTCTGACAAGACGGACAGCTTGACATTCTTACCACACAAGTGAGAACGTGAAAAAGAAAGTAAGAACAATACATCATCATCATCATCATCATTACTACTATTATTATTGTTACTATTAGCATCATTGTCACAGGAGTGGTCGTCATTGTCATCCTGGTCGTCAATAAACGACACTCCTTATCAGGATCAACCACTGCACTCCTCTCTCTCTCTGTCCGTATCCTTGGATTCAAAGGACAGCCAAGTATAAATAGCCCATATTTCTCCAGAGAAAAAAAAGGGCTGCATGCTATCTTTAGTGGAAAGCTACTCTAGTATATATATGCAGCTCTGTGTCTTTAGAGAAACTAAAGTTTTTTAAGGAAAAGAGGAAAAAATATATATGGTGGAAAGGTTCACAGCCCAGCACACAAACGAATAATAATATTATTAATGTACATTTCATGTTTTTGTCGTTCCACCACACCGACAAGTTCATCTAGATTTGCTACTGCAGAAAAGCATCATCATCATCATCATTATCAACCTTGTCGTTGTATTTGCCGTCACCGCCAAGAAAATAGAAAGTTGTGCACGTAATAATAAAGCTACTGTGTGTCGGACCCATTTTTCTATCCAGTCGATTGGCAAAAGTTTAATATTTTTCTTGACAGCTTGTCCAGCACGGAAACGCTACTCACCTCTGTTGTGACGGTGAATAGAGTAGACATATAATTATCGTTAATCCTTGCAGAAGGACTTGCAACAAGGGAATGGTCAGACACCGCAGCAAAAATTTTTGCAACACTTTTTCAACGAGCTGCTACATCATGCCCTCAATTTCTACACGACACGGTGCTTCCACCACCTCCACCACCACTGCTACCATCATCAACAACAACAAAAGGAACAACAAAACCAGCAACAAAACTTTGGAGAAACCCATCCGACGGAACTGGATTCTGGAGAAATGGCCACTCTGGATCACTCTTTTGGTCGCATCCATCTTGCTTGACTGTAAGTCTCTCTTGTCATTTTCTTTCTTTCTTTTCTTTTTCTTGTTTTTTTGCAAAAGAAAAGCTCGCAGCAGCAACAGCATTCATATTCCTTATCCATACACTAATGCCGTGTCATTCTATCTCAACTACTTGTTTACATCTCCAACTTGCTTTCACTTTCTTTTCCACCCAAAGGTAACTAACGCACAACTGCAATGATTTTCTTGTGCTTGGTCTATTCCTTCGCCAAAGTAAATAAAGGGTTACGTGAACAGAACAAGATTGAGAATTTGCTATATTGTGGCACTGTTAAATGCACAGAAATTGGAGGGGACATGGCTATAGCCACAGCAATCTTATCATCTGAAAGGTATACTAGTTATATGGCTACTTATTTATCATTTGTGCTGACTGCTCACTTTTCTCTTCTTCACCCGTCCAAGCTTATATATGTTCATTTTCTCTATGTACTTGCATCAAAGCATCATCATTATCATCATCATAATAATAATAACAGTATCAACTTGAACTAGTAGACTGACCACTAGCAACAAACAAGAGTTGGAAGGAGACTGGACATGTCACCCATGAGTTTTCCAAGGATAAAAGTTGTGTGCTAGATTTGCTTGCTCTCTCTCTCTCTGCTCACTGCTCACATTGTTTCCCTTGGTGTTCTTTCCGCTGTGTGTACAAATTGTTTATAACGACGAAACAACAAGGGATACATCATTTAATCCTTGGGGTGACCAGTAGGGCAGAGCACAATAAATGTGTTGAAAGGAAGGAAGAGAAAAAAAGGAGATGAAATGAGGAAAAATGGATTTGCCGTTGTTTTGTACAAGAAAGTGCCCAGGGGAGGTGGGATAAAGGGAATGGTGATTAGAGCTCATTAAATGAAGATTTATGTTTTCACCGAAGAAAAGTATAAAAAAAATTAGATCTGCGAATCAATAGATTTAAACCTTTAATTGTCATTCTCTTCACGAGGCTGCCACCAATACAACCAATTGTTTTCCCGACTGCTCACAAGTTTTCGTCGTAGGGAGAACCCTTTCTATTCATTAATTCTTGCCACTTTTTGCTCTGTCTTGATTATCATCATCATCATCATCATCATCATCAGTGTAACCGTAACCAATAACCACTAATCATTACTTGGCATAATCCCTATATTTTTTTGTCTGGCAATTTGATAAATTAATCCACCTCTGCCACCACCACCACCGCAAAATCCGATTACATTGAATAGAGCACACGACAATTCTTTTTTGAACCTTGTCTCCGCTTCTAATTGCCAATTTGAGGTGCAAAAGGAAAAACATTGGAATTTTGATTCGCACGCTGTGCTTTCTGCAATTCATCACTTAACATTACCATTTTATCAAACAAAGCAACCCATCATTAAACATCATTTCCTTTTGGCTGAAATGAAAACAATTCAGCAATCTGGATTTTATAGTATTTCCCAAAGCATGTTTACTTTGTAGGAACAACACTCAAATATAAGCAGCAAATCAATAAGTGGATAATAGTCTCATCTCAAAAAACCACAAATGGATTTCTCCTCTTTTAAGTTTCCATAACAATTTTGCAAAATAAATCTACATCCAGAGTAGAACCAAATGTTTGGCCGTATAATTTTGTTTTGATGGTAGGACCTCCATTTTTTGGCGATTCTTTAAAATCAACTCTCGCCCTTCGCCTGTGGCAAACAGATAAATTGTAACTGTCATGCCGTTTGTTTGAGCAAGTGCCAAACAAGTTGTTTTCCTTATTTCAATTTTGTTTCTTTTCGCTCGATCATGATAAATGAGTGTTTGAGCTTCAAGCTGGTCGAAAAATCATCAAAATTTGAAGGGATGATGATGATGAAATGGTGTGCTGTTATCATGATTTTCCACAGCATGCCATAAAATTCACAGCCATCATATCAATGAGCGATGCACGACAACTCTCCCCGCCTGACTGACAACAGGGAATTCTCTGTCTGCGTTTCTCTATTCTATCTGCTCTCCTCCGAGTTGAAGCTGCAGACTTGCTCTCGTAAATATTTATGCTTGTGTACTGCTTATATGAGCTTATATGAGCGTGGGAGAAAGAGAGCAAAAAATTTGTGGAGATGCAGTATCGGAAATTCACTCACAGCAACCACTCGTAATATTAAACTGAGCAAGAGACTGAAAAGAGGGCGAGCAGGAGAAAAGGAGAACAAAGTGAAATGAAACATTTTTTTTCTTTCTTTCTCAAAACAAGATAGTAAAAATAATAATTCTGCCATTGTACAAATGTTTTATAGCCAGTGGTAGCAACAACATAAAAAAGTTTTCTGAAAAAAAAAACTTTTTTTTATTCTTGAGACCCCCTGAGCAGCTCACATTGAAACGAATAAGTTGAGTTGTTCACGTAGGTATATACTTTTCCAGTCAACAT
>JAANSP010000689.1:0-19128 GCA_036850745.1 Homidia socia | reverse complement strand
TACGCACTTGATCAAACGGTTACACATTGCTGCTGCCTTGAAAAAGGGTTTGAGGTAGGTAGATTTCGTTTTCTTAGTTGAAAGATATAAATTCATACAACTGGAAACCATTTCGTCATGTCAGCCAACAAAACTGCTTGCGGTAATTTTTATTTTAAATTCTCGTCAATATTTTACTTTGATGTCTTTTTTCCTCTTGCTAACTGGAGATATTGAGATAGGTATACGTTTTTTTAAATGTTATACGCAGTGATACTTATGATAAGAATAAGCAATTAGTTATTAAACTTTGTTGGCTTATCAACAGCCTCTGGCCATAATAATTTATGGTGAAATCAGATTATTTTGAAACTTTGAAAAAAATTGCGCCACGACAATTTTATGGCAGACCGTTAACTTGGAATACAAGTAGGCATAGACAATAATCTAGAGAGATCTGACATGGGAAAATGAAATCACGGCCTTGTTCGTTTGCTCTATTGCTGGCCTGGTGTTCCTGATGTGTGTGTCCCTGAGCCTGAATGTGTGAGTGAAGAGGAGACTAGAAGAATTCTGATTTCATTTTGTTTGAAGAGATTTTTTAGTGGAAACCATGCATCAAGCAAGAATGACATACTTTTTTTCCTTCCTTGTGCTCTCCTGTCCTAGCTACAAGCCTATTTTGTGTTATGTGTGCAATGATTCTTGATGATTATTATGATGATTTCGGCTGCGTCGTCGTCACCGCTCCTCGCTACAGAGGCAAATAAAAGGAACACGACATGAATTTTATATTTTCACCAGCAATCGTCATCATCAACATCATCATCATCACCACCATGGAAAACAGCAGCAGCATGGTAGACGGAAACAGAGCAGAACCACACAAACATACAAACATGGCAGTGTATTTTTGAAAGAGGTCCGAAAATCGCAATTGACGATGACAACGGTGATCATGTTTTGCTTGCTTTTTGTGTCTAATTCTTGATGATTATTATGATGATTTCGGCTGCGTCGTCGTCACTGCTCCTCGCTACAGAGGCAAATAAAAGGAACACGACATGAATTTTATATTTTCACCAGCAATCGTCATCATCAACATCATCATCATCCCCACCATGGAAAACAGCAGCAGCATTGTAGACGGAAACAGAGCAGAGCCAAATACACATACAAACACGGCAGTGTACTTTTGAAAGAGGTCCGAAAATCGCAATTGACGATGACATACGGTGATCATGTTTTGCTTGCTTTTTGTGTCTAATGATGATGATGATTATTTCTATGTGCAAGGGAATTTTAAAGGAGCCAGCAGCAGCAGCAGCATAGAGAAAGTAGAGTAGTGGTGCGCGATGGTGGGAAAAAGTTGACAAAGTAAATAGTAGTACGCTCCTGTCAAGCACGAGTGACAATAAAACCACCACCACCAGAACACACGGCTGTATCTACCTCCACCACACATCCACAACATTTTATGCAAACAGCACGCATCCACACAAAATAATGCGTGGTTGCATTGCAGTTTCTCATTTACATGAATTCAATGGGGAAAAGCACGAAGCAAGCAGGGACGCCGCAAGAAAGCTAAAACTGGATTGCTATTGTCATCCAATGATTGTGATATGTATTTACACTTTCTCCGCAGGGACCATGCCATACATTATACTACTGGTGATGTGCTACTAGCACACCGTAGACGGTAGATAGAGTACAAACATGGAATATCAGAAATATTTTTATAGTATATGCACACTGCAAATAGTAGAAAAGCCTATTTATTATTTATTTACTTTATTTTTGCTGTGCATACATCTACTCAAAGTTTGCGATAGAAAAAGTGGAACAATCGCAAAACAAGTAGAATCCCCGTCGCACTACTGGTAAACAAAAGATAAGAATAAAATAACAATAATATTTTTTAATAATAATAGTAATAATAATTTAATGCGGACGAAAAAATGAAAGTCATCATCATTATCATAACTTTGACGACTAACAATTCAAATTTCACTGCTTCATATCTCATCTTCACTTTTTTACGATACATCTTACCATGCATTGCATCGAGAATGATAGTAGAGCAAAACTTGTGTATCATCATCACCAACACCAACGTCAACTCATCATGATTGTAAAAATATGGAAATTATACGGAGGCACTGTGTTGGTAAATGGAACATGGAAAGATACCTCCACATTTTCTTTTGCCGTTATCAAAAGGAAACTCAAAGCTCCTCAGAGCATGGTTCTGTGTGGGGGTGTGAAAGTCATCATCATTATCATAACTTTGACGACTAACAATTCAAATTTCACTGCTTCATATCTCATCTTCACTTTTTTACGATACATCTTACCATGCATTCAAATTGCATTGCATCGAGAATGATAGTAGAGCAAAACTGTGTATCATCATCACCAACACCAACGTCAACTCATCATGATTGTAAAAATATGGAAATTATACGGATGCGCTGTGTTGGTAAATGGAACATGGAAAGATACCTCCACATTTTCTTTTGCCGTTATCAAAAGGAAACTCAAAGCTCCTCAGAGCATGGTTCTGTGTGGGGGTGATGTGTGAATATAAGTTCCATAGTTCCATGTAATAATAATAATCCGATCATAATAAACACTGTCAAGTCAAGTAACGACGCACACTATTTGTATATTTTTTTTGAATTTCATCATCACATTTTGAACGAAAAAATACAGGTCTGTTGTTGATTGTCTTCTTTACTTTCTCTCCAGCTTGTTGCCTTTTAAACTGAATGTTCTGAATAATGCAGCTTTACGAGATAAAGTTGTAAAATCCACGCAATGCACACACACAAGAGAACTGTCTCTTTTTCTCTTCATTTTTCACTAGTTTGCCTCAGGCAAGTGTGCGAGATACAACAAAGTTTGTGTGTTGTATTTACTTGCATGTAGGTATGCCTATTTTCCTTGTTTGTTGTAGCCTCCGTTGAATTTGTGTAAGACAGTGAACAGAGTAGACCCGTGTTGTGTAAGACCACTACTACATGTATTTTAAGTACAACATTGTGTATTTTTTTCTGGGTGAAAAAGTGAGAGATGTTTCTGGGTCATCGATTTAAGTATAAAAAAGATAAAAAAGGGACCAGAAGTAAATTTTTTGCGATAAGTGCATGTATAGCTTTTGCCTCGCGTTTCCCCTGCTCAATATCTCTCTTCTCTCATTCAACATGCAAAATATTCAGAGTGTTACTGCTGCTGCAGTAGCGACATGGAAGCATGGAGTTGACATAAATGGTCTACCATTATTATTATTATGCAAGAAGGAGCATGACGGTGATGGTGGCGGTTCTAAGGGATCGATCTGAGCAGAAGATGGAAGGGAAAAAAGAAGAGCGAATTTTTTTCTTCATTTTTCATCATTCTTTCTATCCTACTTGGTACGGTCACATAAGTGGTGTATTTGCAAGAAGGAGCATGACGGTGATGGTGGCGGTTCTAAGGGATCGATCTGAGCAGAAGATGGAAGGGAAAAAAGAAGAGCGAATTTTTTTTCTTCATTTTTCATCATTCTTTCCATCCTACTTGGTACGGTCACATAAGTGGTGTATTCCAGCTAATTGTATGCAGATCTCTGTCCCCCTCTTTCAGCGCCTCGTGGCGGAGAGAGAAAGAGAGGGAAAAGTGACATAACCTACAAAATATGCATATCAACAACATATGAGAGTTTGCCAGCTGTTTCCAGTACAAAAGCATATTTTTAATATCTGAGTATAGTTTAAAAATTGCGATATACATAATACATTAAAACCCCTCTCCTCGCCTTTCTCCCAACCGAAGAGCCACCACCAAGGGATTAGGAAGCCAGCGTTACAAAAAATGATAAAATTCTAATCATGCCTGCATCATTCTCTCCTCTCATATATTTTCCTTACACTGCTGCTGTTGCGTTCCTGCTGCTGCTTCTCTATTCTAAATAAAAAATGTAAAAATGCGCATGTGGCTAAAATGTAGTGTGGTTGTTGGAGTGGGAAGCGAAGTATAAATGCTACTGAGAATGGAAAGAGCGACGGACGAGAAGGACACGCTAACAATGCTTGCATAAGAAGACCATAGAAAATAATAATATGTGTACACGACGAAACCAGTAGTAAACTGCTTGAAATATTGAGTTGTATGTTGTTGCTGTTGCTTGGCGAAAATTTTCTAGCGTGATTTTTTTAAAGAAGAAGAGAAGACGCAAACAAATTTTTTTCAATACTGAATGGAAAGAGCGACGGACGAGAAGGACACGCTAACAATGCTTGCATAAGAAGACCATAGAAAATAATAATATGTGTACACGACGAAACCAGTAGTTAACTGCTTGAAATATTGTGTTGTATGTTGTTGCTGTTGCTTGGCGAAAATTTTCTAGCGTGATTTTTTTAAAGAAGAAGAGAAGACGCAAACAAATTTTTTTTCAATACGTCAGCAGAAAACATAAAGAACGCACACACTTACACCAGATGAAAGTTCAAGAAAACAAAGTTTGCTGCTTGAATGTTAGGCCAACTTTTTTCAATTTTTTTGCATGCATGACATTATAACGTTAATGATAATGGCTAATGGTGGCAGCTTTTTTGTTTGCAAAATAAAATATACAATGTAAAGTTGGGAAAATGAGATAAAGTGTAACGATGTAACTGTTTCCGGAAGCGACAAAATGGTTATTTTTTCGCACATTGTGATTGGTGGTTCTAATTTGTTAGAAGAATGTCGTTACCGAGATACAATTTTGTCCGCGAATATTTGGAATGGGCAAATGTAATCTCGAAAAGTATTGTTTTAAATTAAACGAGTTTTTTTATAAGTTAGCGTGCAATAAGAGTATTCTGTTGACCGAATTAATAATTTTGATTACGGGGGCAAAAATATAAAAGAAATGAAGATGATATTTTGTCAAGTAGTGAATAATTACTTACCTTGCTTGACTGGGAAGTGTGCTCAGAGTACTATTTGAGTCGGCCGTTTCCGTTTGAAGATTGTCACTCTGGAAGAGCTTTTTGGCTGTTGCCAACGCCGTGCCCATTGGCAAAGGTGATTTTGGCTGATATGGTGAAGACATGAGATACTCTGTAAATAGAGAAGAAAACAGTAAGTTAATAAAATTTTATTTGCATCGATTCCAGGGCATTATATATATTCAGGTTGATTTTTAACGGCAATATATGACCATGGGTAAAGTTAAATAACAAATTACATTCATACGATATTTAACAAAAAATAAGGCAATGTGAGAAATTCGCGCTTATAGGAAGGTAAAAAATATGACAACTTGATGGACAAGAATGTCTATGTCTTATCCAAGAGTTTCCATCCGTCGCATTCAGAAAGTTATGAGGTACGAGGCGCTTCTTGTGATACAAACGTTGTCATAGTCATCATCATCAACTTCAATTCCATCGCCCGCTCTCTCCTCTGGACATGGCATTATTTTATACATGACACTGACATGAGTAAATTCCTCAAATTTCTCTAGTCACAATATCAACCTTTATGCGAGATTGTGTAGATTTTTTCTTCAAACATGGCAAAAAGAAAGCAGAAAAGCCGGCAAAAGGGACAGAAGTTGATAGTACCTGATGTTAGAAAAATGTGCCGCGTCGAAAGATAAAAGAAGAAGCGGAACATAAAAGATTGGATAAGCCGTCTTGCTCAGAGAGAAAGACAGGTAAAAAAGTCTTCAAACATGGCAAAAAGAAAGCAGAAAAGCCGGCAAAGGGGACAGATGACAAAAGTTGATAGTACCTGATGTTAGAAAAATGTGCCGCCTCGAAAGAAATAAGAAGAAGCGGAACATAAAAGATTGGATGAAGGGGAAGCCGTCTTGCTCAGAGAGAAAGACAGGTAAAAAAGGAAAAAATGCATTAAAAAGTACCGAAAATTAAAGGGCAATGATTAATTCTGTTTATCTATCCCAAAATCACATTACATTTCCAGTAATTTGGTCAGTATTTGTGTACAGTAACTGAAGTGCTTAAGAAATAGGTAGAAGGATGTTACAAAGTTTTATAAAGCAAATGAAACTGATATCCAACAGTACTCTCAGCCATTTCCGATGTACAGAGGATACGTATTCATTAAATGGTACTGAAAAACATGCAATAATTTCCTGTCAGCTCTTAACAGCGGTAGCAGTAGCCAGGAAAAAATATTTCAAGAAGTACTTTCTCGTCTCTTTTTTCCAAAAAAATGCTCGCAGTACATCCTTAAAACCACTGCTATGTCGACTGCGAAAAATTCTTTTATTTGTCAAAAGAGCTAAACTTGCAGATGCAGAGAAATACTCGCATGAGTTTATATGAAACTTGCTGCTGCGAATGAGCAAAGTAGGCACGAACTTTTTATGCATATACTTATACTTTCTATGGAATTTTTTGGCTAATTCTTTACGGTTTGTAATATGTAGCTAGTCGTCTTGTAATTTTTATTGTATTTTTATAATATTTTTTATTATTACCAGTTTTTTTGTTGGTACGACAAGGTTACTGAACATTATATTTATGCATGGATATCCGTACTAAAAGTTTTTTGCTAACATTTAAAAAAGCCCTGATGATTTATGAGCTTTCCATGTCGTGGTCAGATACTCTGGTTTCTTTTTTTCTATAGCATTAATATTATTTATTATTTTAGGCAAACCACAAAAACTACCCTATAGTTTCTGTACTTGTCCTCAAATGCGAAATCATCCTCTACATTTGCTTTTTTCGCGGTTGCAATAATACTTTCAACAAAGTCATTCATTCATTATTTTTTGCGGAATTTATTGTCAAGAATAGAAATTGTTACGGAATTTTTAAAAGAATATTCTTGACAAAACGAATTGCCTTCTATACACTGAAAAACGCAAAAAATGCTGTCTTCACAATGTGAACTTTACATGAAGCAATTTGAAAGGGGACACCTCCTTTACAATTTTATTTACGTGCCATTAAAGATATAATATTATAACTGTCATCATCAAAGCAGTACTGACTCAGCACTGCTGAGGCTCGAATGGTTGTTGGATGAAAAACGCAGCAGTTTCCCATTTCCTGCTTCATACGTCTTTTTTTAACCCTCCGCATCCGAGTATCATCATCTGAATATCTGTCAAAATTGTATGCAATATTTATTTCTTTATTTCATAAAATATGGAAAGCCGAGAAAATATTCTGGCGATACTGATTGCATTGCAGTGCTTTTTCTTCTTCCTTCTTTCCAAGCTACACTATAAATATGCAGTATGTGCTTTGCTAGTACTGATATGATGTTCTTGACACTGCGTGAAATCACAAGAAAGGTAGAATTAAAACGTACACTTGACTGAACTTGTGATAAGAAAGGCAGAAATGCATTCTTGTTTTCCCATGATATTCATAAGCCGGTAAAAAATTAGACTAACGCAGACACACTCTTTCTCTGCCATTCCACCACCACGAGGAGCATGAATGCATGCATAATACAGGTCGCACGTTCGTTCCCCTTTCCTTTTGAAACAGTCGTCGTACCTATCTCAGAGTTTCTTTATGAACGGTAGAAAAATGCACCTGACAAGATTTTTTTTCATCCCATTGCCGGCTGCTGCTGCGGTATTGCTATAGTAGTGTCGTCTTGCTCATGGTTGTCACCATGCAGATGACATGTCATGCCGGAAAATTGTAATAGTCTACTTTTTCACTCTGATTTTTTTCCTTCTCGCTTCTTTACTGCATGTAGCAGTGGAAAAAAGATGCCCATTTCTTTTTCTCTGTTGTTGGAGGGAAATGAAAGAAAATGGAGAAGGGAAATGTATCAGTGCCATGAGCAGCATGAAAGATTAATCAGAAGTAGCGTTTGCATATTAAACGAGGAGTGATGCATTAGAGTGGGGTTCCAGGTGGAAAAAAGCAAGAGCAAGTAGATGAACATTGTGAAAAACAGTATAAGACGATGTGTGTTGTGTAGGGAGTTAGAACTGAACAAGAAATAGAGGACGACGGTAAGCAAGTAGTTGGATTTTTTCTGGATGAATGAAACACCGAGAATGTGATATGTGATGCCGTAAAAGGAAAGTCGATATAAAGCCAGGCGATGGATCCAACCTACCTACATGCGTTCTACTTTAGATAAGTAAGTAGTACATATGCATGAACGTGGTAATAGGCACGTTTGGAGGAATCACTGCAGTGCTCTTATATCAACTCAAGTACATGCTTTGTACTAATACCATATTTTCCAAGGTCTCTCTTCCCATTTTCTTCTGGTGTTTGTACGTTCAACTTTTCTTTTTCACAACACCATATTTTTATTAATAACAACAGCTTACTGGTAAAAAGCTTGTCTTCAGACGCTAGCTACGTGGGTATATTGGCTGCCTTGGAATTATAGTATCGTCGGAAATCTGTTCTTGAGGCAAACTACTTTTCATTATTGGAGAGAGCCGCATGGCATGGAGGCATAGAGTAGAGTAAGGTGAAAAATGGAATAATGGCGAGAGACAGAGAGGAGAAAACTATGATTAAACCAAGCTAGATTTTTTATGCTTTGGTTACGTTAACAAGAATACAGTTGGATTTCTGGTTTTGGTGGAGGTGATGGTGACGGCTAGTTCATGAACACAATGATGCATTCAAAATGCTGATATTCCTTCCAAAAACAGCAATCAAGAGGGTTGGGTTCATGTTTTGGCGTTGCCGACAGACTAAATGGTATGTACTGCTAGTTATATACATCTAGTATTTTAAAATGCTCCACCGCAGTGGATTTCGTCATCGTCTATTTTCTTCTCATCTCATCAACATCATCTCTTGCTCTCTGACTGCGAATCACAACAACAGCTATATAGCAAGAGTTACATACAATACAAACCATATATTATCTACCTGTTATAAGATGCCACTTACGTCTCGTTTATTTTTTTCATGGAAATTTTAAGGGTGAGTGAGCGGCGAGCGAAGGAAAGAAAAAAAATGAAGAAATCATAGATTGAGTTGAGATGAAAAGGAGAGAAAGTGAGAGAAGGCAAAAGGGTAGAAGCAGCAGTAAAGTTGCATGTGTATATGATAAATGACGTTTCTTTTCTGCCTTGGTCGCATAAATTTTGGATTTTTAGTAGAAGACCAAGAAAATGGAAAAAAGGTGGTAAACATGCAGAAAAAATGACGCTGTAGATATGTAGTCTTGATGCTATACGCCACCGCCACTGACTTCAAATCCAGGTACTAGCGTATTAAGCATGTGGCATGTGTGGACCATGCTCATGGCTACTGACTGACTTGACTTGGAGAAAAGTAAAAATAAATTGATGAGGGCATGCTTCTTTCTTCCTCTGCTACTGCTTCAAAAGTATCTGGAAAACCCGGAGTGCATAATTCTCTGAAGGAAAATCGTCATGGTTATATTAAGATATATAAGTTGGCATTAAAGTGAAAAAAGATACAAGCCGGGCTTCCTTTTTTAACATTTCCTTCGTCTCTAAGAGGATTCAACTTGATGATGCATGAGTCAGCCAAACACTTCACAAGTCAACCAATCAAACCAAACGCAAGTCGACCAAGTATGCCTACCAGACCAGGGAACAAAGTATGATGATGCAAGGAAGAAAGAGAACAAGAAAATATTCTACGGCTGCACTTGTAGTGTACCAGTTTCAATTATATTTCGTCACTTAATACGTTTCAAGTGCATGCATGTATATATTATAGGAAAATGGTATATCTCAAGAACTCAACTAAAATCAACAGGAAAAAGTGAAAGATTTTTTGTACTCCTCGAAAAGATAAAGTTAAATTATATTAACTTTTTTTCCAGTCTTTTTTTCTTCCATCTTATAATATTGCATTGTTCATTTTTCCTTTGCCAATTCTATCAACTCCATTTTTTACACAGCACAGCATTCGCAAGCTCATCTTTTCTAGCAAATGATATGCCACTGCGTTACGCTGCCAGAAAAAAATACAATCAATCCCATCTAATATATGCTATGTTATATATAGTATATTATTATCTATCGTGGAAAAAGTAAAAAGTAATGAGCCTATAAGGGATTTGCATCTCAAGTTCCGTTTTTTCTATTTTTCCCACTGCTACTACTACTTTTTACTGCTTGCATACAGCGTAGTTATAAAAAAAGGTCAATGGAATGAATTCAACTTGGGAAAGATGATACCATAGAAAAAAAAATCAAGTTATTCAATTGAATAGCTTCTTCTGGTTAAATTGTGTGGTTGGTTATGCTATGATGGTGCATGTTGATGTTGATAGTTAACTAGTTTCTCTATTCTTTTTTGTTCGCTCTTTTCTTCTTTTTGTGTGGATAAAATCCACTTATTATGTTAATAAGCATATAAGAAATAAAGAAAGTAGGCAAGCAAGTGTAGAAAGTGTTGAAGAGGAAACGGTTATTTATGGAAAGAAGAGAGAGAGAGAGAGAGAAGAAAAAAAAGTTTTGAAAAAACTGAAAGTATGAATCAATGAATACATATTATACATGCATATAGCTTTGTTATTGTCATTCACATCTTGTGCTGTGGAATGAGCACATCATTATTATTATTATTATTACCACCAAGAATGGAATGAAAAGGCTGAGCATTTTATGCCACACAGTTGGCTCATAAAAAATTCAAAAGAAGATCTTTCTCGACTTTTTGAAATTCTTTACTTTTTTCAGATTTCAGTTCACTTGCTCAATAGATTGGTATCTCGAAATCATACTATGAATATTTTGCGATCACGGCCTATTATCGAAAATCAGGTATAAATTTTATATTAATCAGTTTGATAAGATGGCAATGATAGTAGTAATATGATGAAAGTGATACTTAAGGTTTCATTAAATTAATTTTCCAGCTAATTTTGCACATGATTTTCTGGTAGTAACAAGGTAGTGCTCATTCGAGTGCAAACACAATAGCAGCAATCCTTTTGAAGGAAACCTAATGTATGTATAACTCTTGATACGAGATGAAAATAGCATAGAAAACTATACAATAATGTGTTGAATGGGTTTCAAAAGCAATTTTGCAACCGTCAAAAACGTACAGGTGGCTACTTTACTGAACTAATCATAATGTGCAAGTAAATGTCAAATAAACTATTTTATTCAGGTTAAAGTAGATAGACAAGTAGCGACTTAAATAGCAATGTAATAATAATTATATTGGAATGGTAAACAGTAATTGGACTATTTCATATTTTAGAGTAGTATTAATTCACAGCTGTAGGATTTCTGCTTGACTAGTATAAGATTAAGTGCCTAACTGTAAGGTTATATTTTTAAAACATCATCACCACCACCAAAAGTCATCCACTCCAGTGTAAAAAGCGGAAACATCTTTACCTTTTACATGTGACATCTGAGGATTTGCTTTCTAGCTGCTCACAAGCAAAAGTCTGATACTCTTTGTCAGCCAATCCAGTGAAGAAGTGCAATGCACCATTGACATAATAACGTGCGCACATCTATCCACACTACTGTACTCAAAGTACAACCTTTTATCCCCTTCACTCTTTGGAAAAGACGTAAAACCAACTAAAGAGTGGCACAAGAGATTTTCCTTTCAAAATCCCAACCCCGTCGTCAGTTTTATTTCCTTAAATTACAACTACTTTTCATAGGCTTGGCAGACTTGATTACGATTTTACGCAAATAGGCGGAAGAGTAAGAAGATTGGAAAAGAGAAAATCTAATTTTTTTACCCTTTTCTACGACCAGCTTCTCATACTATATTTGTTATTGTAGTGCTACTGTATTTCATCACAACAACAACAACCAGTCCTTCTTTTTCATTTTCAATCCTTTAGAAATTATTATAAATTAATTTTATTATTTATTTAGGATAGCTTTTTACCAACCTATTATTCTTGTAAAAGCAGCAGTAGGCAATGACAATTCATCATCATTCTTCAAAGTCGTTGGTCTTTCTGTAGGAAACCGTAAAAAATGCGTTCTAATTTAGAAAAGTCAAAGTTGGCAAAATGTACAATGAAAAGGTAATAAACATAAAGCTTGTAAATAGCGGGAATCGAATGTGTTTTGTAGAAATGTGTATCCAGATCATATGTAACATAACATTGTATGAATATTTAGGAAGACCAAGGAGACAGCTTGAGCTGGTGTATTTATAGCCTGTAAATTAAAATCAGAAACGACATACAAAAGTTGTAGAATAGATTCATTGTTCGTGTCATCCAACAGTTGAGAATCGTTTTTCCTGACTCCTAGTTTGACAACTGCAGTATTTGCTACTTTTTCTTCAGCAGCAGTATGGATAGATGCAAGCGATAATAATAATAATAATAATAATAATAGTAAAATAAAATAAATGAAGAGGAGACAGAGTTGGAAAGTCTATCAAAAAACTTTTCTGTGATGCAGCAAACAACAGAAGAAGAAGAAGGAAATATTCAACAAAGTATGTACAAGTCGACGATATTATTTATCTACCATTCTGCATGATTATCAGAATCAAATAGAAAAGTGGCAGTAGTGACAAGAAGTCAGCTCTCACGCCATGCCACATAAACAAAGCTGTATGTCAGCAGAATAGTGAGCAAACAAGAAGTGACAGACTGACTGAGAGTGTGTTTTTTGTGGGTGAAAGCTTAAAATATAACCAAAGCCAAATATAAACTTTTGAGTTTTTACTACTACCCACCACTACTAAGGTTACAAAAAGTATTCCTCCTGCTACTACTCCCACTACTCGCTTCTCCGCCTCCCAAACTCAACTACCTTTTATTCGTGTGAAGTAAAATAAGAAGAATGAATAAGACGAAGACGACGACGGCAGCAGCAGCAGCAATAACGGCGGCGGTGGCACCAACACCGAGAGCAAGGAGATTATAGAGACAACTTTAAAAGTTAAGTAAGTCAAGCGGGAGTTACTGCTGCTACTACTACCACTAGTTATAGTTCTCTATTTACTTACTACTACTGCTACCACTCCTACTAGCTCGAGTAAAGCTTCCCTCTCCACCAACTTTCCAAGTTGGGTAAAGTGAAGGGATTTCCTTTTCCGTCAAGTCACTCTCGATTAGTACACCGACGACGAAGAAGAATAAGAAGGAGCATTGCAGAAAATAAGTTTTTGTGTGTGTGCATAGCAGAAGCAGCAGAAGCAGTAGGAATAAAACAGAATAAGTCAACTAAACTATATCATTATATAAGATGATCGTGATGATGATGATGACGACGATGACACGAAAATGCTTGCCGTATAAGTAGAGTAGTTGTTGTAAAAGGGGTAGGAAAAAGGCGGAAGTTAACAGCTTTCTCTCTGTACGCATAGCAGAAGAAGTGTGCAAAATATAATAATAGTAATACGGTGTTGTGTTTGCGTGTGCATGTACTTGTTCTTCTACTTGTTCCACACATTTAAGTATCTTTTCAAGTTTTTGTTGCAAAAGCCAAACAAGCAGAAAAGACATTTTATTCTCATTCTCCCGCGCAACTATACACAATCTTCTACTTAAACTACTGGGAAACGTTATAGAGAAAAAAGGTATAAAGACATTTTAAGACTTTTGGCTTTCGCCCATGAAAATGATGTAATTGTTGTAGTTACTTAACAGTAGGAACAGCGGCAGCAAAAAAAACAGAAGTTGTCTCTGCTAATATGACCGAACCCAGCAGCCTATAGTCTGCTGCTGGTGCTGCTACTGCAACTTACCAAAAAAGTTTGCGCCTCTCCTCTCTATATAATGTTATGACTCTATATAATCTTCAGCACGTTAAAAGAAACAAGTCCCTTTTTAGCTCATCTACTTTTATTTAATACCTCTTGCTTCACTTGCACCAAACAAGGAAGCAAAATGGCTTTCTGTGGTATGGGATGGATTCTACAATGGCATTATGATGATGTTACGCTTCAACCAAGCCATACCCAAGATAACTTCTACTAGCTGCTCCAACAACAACTGGTACAGCTTTCATACATTTATTCCTCTTAAATATATGCTTTCATTCTCTGTACTTTTCCTTTTGCCTCTCGTCCATTTTCTTTTTGCTATTCTTTTGCTCTTCTCTCAAAACTAATTTGAATCGTCTGTTGTTTTTTCATGGTACGTTTTACGTACATGCAATGTACTTATGTTACATTTTATATAGCAGGGCAGCAAGGGAGCCGGGGAGGGAGAGAGAGAGCAAAAGTCAGCCACTCTTTCTCTTTATAAGATTCTCAACGGTTTGTTCTTACCATCATCTTCAAATCACCATGAATTCTGCTTAAGATTTTGTCCCAAGCGCCCAAGCAGAAGTCGTAGCATTAAGTAAAGTAGGCATAAAAATGAATTCTACTTTGCCTTCCATTTCCACCACGACACGGCTACTACCCCTGCCACCCGTTTATTTTCAAGCTGCAGAGCATCAGTAGCAAAACAAAAACTCGACTTTGCTCTGCTCTGAAAACTGTAAATAAATACCAAGTTATTTTGTAAACTTGAACCTCCTTATCTTCGTTCCTGCTCCTAGCACTACCACCACTGTACTAGTTCCAAAGATCAGAGATCTTTCTTGTCTGTATTTTCAAGCAATAATGAGCTTGTTAGATGAGCTTTTCTTCAAGAGAGCTGCTGTATTTATTTGTGAAGAAATGACTTTAAAGCACAGCAAAGGACTTTTGTTTTTAATTTCTTGCAAGACATTCTCTACACAAAAGCCCCAACGTTATTGTCCAAGTGCCCGGTACCGTGACTACTATCATGATGATACACGTCGTCATCATCTTCACCAGCATCAACACTCTTGTTCCTTTATTTTTTGGTTGATCTTTGCTTTTCTTCAGCTTGGTGCAAGAAGTGTAGGCAGTGGCATTACAAGCAATAATAATGAAACGACACTTCCTTTCGACTTTTCGACTCAACCAAAGCACACAATATTTTGTAGCAGATTTTGTTTGCCGACTAGTACCACAAGTAATGCCAAAGACGACATGAACACATTAATAATAAATTCTTTATAAAGTGATACACTACATAATTACGCTTTACGGTGTCATGTGTTGAGCTATACTAGTATTAGTTGAGTACCTTAAGTACCAATCACCCAGTGAAATTTAAAACTGTTTTAAACACTACAAGGAAAAATATATGTGCAGGTAGGTAAATACACACAAATAATACGCTGCTGCGTTGCTAAACATTTCTTCTCTTCTTTCATCTTCACTGATTCTTCCCGACTTCAACTTGAATATTCATTCACGCTCCCCACTCATTTTGAAGAGCTCTACTAACTTTTAATCTTCTTTTATTGCATTTCTCTCGCTCAAAACGTTTCTTCGGCAACATGACTGTAGTTTAGTTTAATCCAGGTCAAAAATGCGCGTATCAGTATAAATCTTTTACATTTTGCATGTTAGCTTTGAGAACATGTACCTTGTTCGTTTTATAAATAAGTGAGATGGAAGGAAGGAACGTGATGAGTCAGAGAAAAAATAAACAAAATAAATTTGGCGTATACTTTGCACATTTTTTTCTATTCATTTCTTTTTAATGTGATGATTTTATTGCATCTCATGCAAAACCAGCCGCCATAGTATATTCTATATACTCTTTATCTCTTTCTCTGTCTTGTTGGTGGTTCAAAGTGAATGGAACTACTGCTACGATATTTTATTATTCCCCTTGTCACACATCCCTTCCTTCTTTTTCACTTCATTGTGCAAGAAAACAAATGAAAAGCAAACGGAAAACGAAAAACAAAATTCGCAACTAGTTCACGAAAAGATGAGGGATGAATATGTGCTTGTGTTATGAAAGCAGCAGTAAAGTATCAGTGCAAAGAAGCTCGTTAAAAATTAATTGTCCCAAAAAAGAAGAAAAGTAGGCAGCCAGAGAGAATGAGCGACGAAGAATAAAACAAAACAAAAAATGGCGACGAGATGATGACGAGTCAGCAGCAACATCAAGCAGCAAGAAAGTTTTCTTTTGAGCTTGTTGGTATGTATTGTTGTTGGTTGCATGATGAACCTCATTTATTCTGTTTGTTGAGTGTGCAGTGATGATGATGATGCTACTGCTGCTGAGACCAGAGACAATGATACTTTTACTTTCTCTCGCTCCATCTTTTCCTATTGTCTTTCCCTTCTTTTCTCTCGCTTTCTCTTTCCCTCTCTGCATATCAAACGACTTGATGAGGTGTATCAAAAACATGTAAATACAAAAATGAGGAAAGATAGTTCAAGTGGCTGTATGAGTTTGCAGTTCACCCATCAACATCACCATCATCCGAGAAGTCGACATTTGCGTGCTGATTTCATCAACAGACTTATGTACATGCACAAAGCAAGTTACATCATCACTACCAATGACCCAAATAATGCAGCTCATTCCCAACAATAAAACTAAACAAGTTTAAAGTTTGGTAAAATACAACACCAAAGTATCTTACACATTTTATATTCCCGTAAAAGGCAGCAGTGAACTTATTTGCAGTCACATTTTTCCCTTTAATTCTTTTTTCACAAAATGTTAAACTAGAAAAGGGATTTTTATTAACTTGATGACATATGCACAAACAATCTACTTATTTTTTTCAATTGACATGGAGCTAAGCACACAAGTAAGAAGGACACACATGTTCCCTTTTGCTGCGCATATGGCATTCTGAGAAAAGGCAGAGTAAACAAGTCTGTCTCCCATCTTGTTCAACATTTCAAGTGAAATGAATGAGGATTAAAATAACATGATCATTCTGCTTCTACTTTGCTTTCACTTGAAAACCCCTTTTTTCCTTTATAAAGTGCAGTGGTACATTCTTTACAAATGACTTCTTTAAGTGAATGTCAAAACGGGAATCTCTTTTATTTACACATAAAATAGTAAATCTCTTATAGACTGAAAATCTTTCTGCGTTTTCTTGTTGAGAGTATTTAATGTTTCTTGAAAGGGATTAAAAAGCATTATATTTTTTAAGAAGGTTTGATGATCATTATTGTATAGGGAAGTGTACAATGCCAACCGTATAATTCTAATTTTGTGAATCTGCTTGTATATTTCTTTATGCGTCCCACAGGAATAATCAATGATCTGTCTATTCTGAAAAGAAGACAATGAATCAAAGAGCATTTCTAAAACTTTGGGTTTGCTTGTTACAAAATAATGCACCTCGTCTACATTACTTACAATTTACATAACCACATCAAGTAAAGCAAACAACTAAAATACTTGGTTTTGTTGCCAGAAACCCTACTGCAATTATTATAGGAGGTTTGATGCTCCTTTAAACATCGATATTCATTTTAAAAACAGAAAAAAATGTAAATACAAAAAAATACAATAAAACTCATAATGATGGTAATAGCTTGTGCCAATAGAAAATACAAAATTCAACTTCCATAATAAAATATCAGTAAAAACTACTTAAAAAATTCACCCTCTGCGTAATACTGTACCTTGTCTCATGTACTCTCGACTAGCCCTACGAGATGATTGCCTCCGCATGGACTCCATAATTGCTTGTGTGATTTAGCCACTTCACCGCACAATAAACACTATCAATTAAATAGTTTCCACGAGTAAACAGTGGGATATTTACTTTCTTCACAATAGCTTACAATTTACTATACACCTCTTCCACATTCTTGTGCGATTTAGCCACTTCACCGCACAATAAACACTATCAATTAAATAGTTTCCACGAGTAAACAGTGGGATATTTACTTTCTTCACAATAGCTTACAATTTACTATACACCTCTTCCACATTTTTACTGAAAATATCATCAAATGAATGTACCCATGCGGTTCAAAACACTTTCAATCCACACACATATCCCATAATACTACAACTTTCTTTCCTAATCATATCACAAGGATAAAAAACTCCATCACAATGTGTGTTACATAATAATAAGCAGTGTGTGAAGGCGCTGCAAGTTCACTAGTTATGCTAGCATTATGTACAAACTTTCACCGTTTTCCCTTTTTGAAGCTACCAAACACATTTTTTCCTGTTGGAAAACACGTTCCGTCATTTATCATTATCAGTAAAAGTGGTACCATAAAAAGGCTTGCCCGTACTACATGTCTACTTTGTACCTACTATCCATACACGTATACATATAGCTTGAAAATACATATATGTAGAACTATACCACAAATCACAAGCAAGACACAAGAGAAGTGGAAAAAATGGCAAAATCTTCGTCCATGGTAATATATTATATTCACCACCACCACCACCACAGACATCACACCACGCACATCATTGCCTTCTCCTTCTACATTCGTCGTATCATCATCACCTCAGCAAGAGACATTGCATTTTTGCACCCACACATTCACAAACAACTTGGATGATGGTAAAAGAGGGAGAAGAAAAAAATAAAGAGATTGAGATTCCATAAAAAAGAGATTTCACCACTCTCTCTCTCTCTCAAAACTCCTTTCCTCATTCTTCTTCTTCTTCCCTTCCTTCTTTTTTATTTCTTTGCATAAGAAAAAAAGTGCAAAAATATCCTTATTTTTTGTTTGTCTACTGCTGAGCACACGGTTTAATTTACGACATGTAGTATTTCTCACCACACACACATACTTGCACCACTCTAGGAACAAAAAAATAAGATGTGCGCATATATCTCAAAAGTTGGACAAGAAAGAAACGAGTTGAATGGTTTTGTTGACTAGGAGAAGAGAGGAAAGTACTGAGGAAAATAATATATTGGGATAAAGGAATACATATAAACAGTTTGATGATGATAATGATAACGTTTCTCTAGCAGCATACTACTGCCGCTGGTGGACCACTTCCCCACTTTTCTTTTAGTTTAAAAAAACAAGCATGAAAAATAAGAGTGGACTGATGTCTATCTGTCTATGTATAATTCTTTATTCCATTTTGGAAGAGATCGATTTCTATACAAAATTAATGTGCATATAGGCTGCTGGCGCTGTTATACGTTTTTCCTTCTTTTTGCCTCTTCTTCTTTTACCTTTTTTTTATTTCGATCGCTCTCCTTTTCGTATTGTCATCAATTGACGTTCCAAGCACGTTTTACATTTGCCAATATTTCATTTCTTTTAATTTTAAAAAGTAAATTGAACTTTTTATCTTAATACAGATATTTAAAGGAAGAATAAAAATATGGCAAGTTACAGTATTTTTGATTACTGCATGTTGTATTAACCCACATAGTTTATAAGTAGGTATTCAACAGTGCAGACAGCC